>JAGMVL010000251.1:15000-100315 GCA_019202695.1 Populus x sibirica | reverse complement strand
GAGTTAAAGAAGCAACCAATAAAGACTCTTTCAACAATTGAAGCAGCATTTGTATGCAAATGCATTGTGTGTATGCTTGCCTTTTGGATAAAAAGAGTCTGGCTGGAATTGGGATATTCCATCGAAGAGTGCACAAAGGGAATGTTATAACAAAATTTCAACTATTAAATTGTTCAAAATCCGTGATGCAATTTAACTAGCTTCATATTGATGTGAGATATCATTTTCTGAGAAATCTTACTAAAAAAGGCATAATTGCATTAGTTCATTGTGGTTGTCAGATCGGGTGGCAAGATTTAATGTGACCAAGCCTTTAAAGCTTAGCGCATTTTCAAAACCAGAACACTTCTTGAGTTCAAGTAGCTCAATGATGTAAACTTAACCGATGCATCGTAGGGTAAGTTTAAGGAAGGAATGAAGGTTTAGATTTTTAATATTTGAATCAGTCCATGGAGTCCACTCCGATCTTCAGGAAGAAATTGTTCATGGTCAAGCATAGGATTAAAGATTTCGAGGTGATTATTTTTCGTCGTTGTATGTGCCGAGCCGTTAATATGAACTATGAGCATTCTTTTCGGTTTTATCTTGTTATTCCTGTAAGGCTTTTATTAACCAGTTACCATCCAATAATATTGATTCATTCAATTCAAGATTGTGCAATTTTGTTCTTATTCTTAACAGCTTTACATATATATATATATATATATATATATATATATATATATATATATAAGACAATGCATGGAGATATATATCGATCCCAGATCGATCGGAGGGTAGTCTCTGACAACAATTAAACACCTGAGTGAGGACAACAGTACCCCTATATATACATCAATAAATCCATTAATATTGCAGTTGGAGAAGAGTGATCATAGCCTGGATTATAGATTGTGGTTTCAAAGACAACTCGGTCAAAAAGTTGTAGACACATCATGAAGCTCTTGGGTTTCTAAAGCCACTTAACTTGTTTTTGTAGCTAGGTTTTTTCGCTGTCCAAACCCAATATATCTTCAATATGATAATCTTTGAAAGTTTTCAACGTACAGCCTCGTCAATATTAATACATGCATGTTAATTAATTGGCCATGGAAAGAAGCAACAGATGGATTGGAGAGACCGAGTCCCTCGATAGATCGCGCGCATCTTGGGAGGCAAGACCGCTCGATCAATAGTGAATTAACTACTGGATACTTCTATGGCTAATAATGATGTTATCTATCAATGTCTTAATTTTTTTAAAAAAAAAGGTTGCATGAGAGTAAGACAAAAAGTGCCATCTTTGTTTATTTATTCGAGGAAGAGATATTAGGAATGATTGGAAATACAAATAAATAAATACGAATTAACAATAAAAGAAGCTAGGGTTAGGCAAATAAATGAGGAAGAAGAAGAAGAAGAAAATCCAAACACATAACAATCAATGAAGGAAAGGAAAGAGACGAAAACTTGCCGGAATATTATTTTAGTATATCTCTTGTAATTATAATTTAAATTGGGGGAAGAAAAAGGAATATAAGAAAAAGAAGATTCCGTGAGAAGGCCGGTTGTACTCACTCTCTTTTCCTTGATTTCAATCCATCCATCGTGTCATGTTCATAGTTGTCTTATTATAATATAATTGTCCTTTGTGTAATTGTAATTCATGGCATCACCTTATCCTTAATTTTATTGTATTTATCAATCCATCATTATTTATTTTTTGTAGTGAGTATATATTACCACACTACACAAGGTATAAATATATATTATTAATCCTGATTAATTGAACCAAAAAATATTGTTTTGTAAAACATGATTAAAAAAAACTAAAGATCTAACTCGAAGTTTCTTTTTAAATTGGGTTATGACAATGTCTTATCTTGTTTTTTTAAAACAGACCAGTTTAAATCTCTCGAATAAATGGAGTCACAAGTTGACCGAGTCTAAGTTTTCTAACTATGTTATTAATACTAGTAAGTAACAATTAATCGCATATTCAAAATTCTATTGCCCCCTGGTCCGCACACAACAACTAATATTGTACTATAAAAAAAATCTAATAAAAATTATTTTAATATATTTTTAAATAGCCGAACATTTGAAAAAAAATAATATACAATAAGTATTAGTAATACACTCAAATTTCTCGATTTGAAAATAGAGTGTTGATCCGTGAACTCATGATTGTAAAGAGAGCTACGGATCAATCATCTTTTTGATATGGAGAGGGTGGTTTGAGAGTTTGATGATGGTTACTTTTCAAAGTATTTTTTTACTTGTAAATATCAAAATAATATATATATTCTTAACACCAAATTATACAAACAATCCAAAAATATAAAATAAATTAATTTTAAACAAAAAAATAAAAAATTTTAAAAACACATAGTGTTAAATATGTTGCCAAATACAAAATAGCTTTAGGGTTGTCAAATATATACGACAGACTAATCAGGGTTAAAATTTAATTTAAGATTGTGTTTCATAATATTTTTATTTAAAAATATACAAAAATAATATTTTTTATTTTTAAATTTCTTATTAATATCAGCAAATAAAGTTAAGAAAAATTAAAAGTGCTTTTGAAAAACATTTAATTTTTTTAATTTTAAATTAATATTTTTTTGAAGTTTTTAAATTATTTTAATATGTTGATGTAAAAATAATTTTTAAAAAATAAAAAAAATAATTTTAAAATAAAAAATATTTTAAAATACATCGAGAAATCAAACAAATTCTAAAACTTTTAAAATCATGGTCCGCAATCCCAAAGAAAGGAAAAAAAGAAAGAAAATAAAAGAGAATAAAGGTGGACTGGAGGGTGGTGGTAGTGCTGCTCCCTCATTTGGGTCAAACAAGTCTCCCCCTCTCGTCCTCTCTTTCTCATTCGAAAAAAAAAAGGACAAATTATTTATCTATCTATATAGCAGTGTTAATTACACAGAGCGAGAAGGAGAGATTGATTTAATAATAGAGATGACTACTTTATAGATTCTTTCAACCAATCAGTCATTAATATTACGATTAGGAAAGCAGCAGCAGCTCCGAAATTCCAGCAAGATCAGCAAAGGTACAGGGATGGGATTAACAAGAGTCCGACGATAGATCTGGGGAGTACGTATTCTTTTTCTTCTTCTTTTGTTTCCTCCCTAATTTTGCTTTCAATTTTCTTTTTTTTGATTTGATTTGATTTAATTTGTGATTTGTTAATAAAACTGCCTTCCCTTGCATCTTACTGTTCTCCCAACTTATTCTCCACTCCTCTTTCTTGTCTTTGTCTTTTGGTTGCTTCTCCTCTAACCTTATAATTAAGCTCCAATTTTGGTGAACCTTAGAAATCTTGGTGGAAATAACCTTGAATTCATTGCAGCAGCCAGAGATAGTGTTGAGGATCAATTGGGGTCCCAATCACTTCCCTTTTCTATTCAGCTTAGTTTTCAACAACCCCTTTTGCGGAACCTAAGATCAACTCTTTCTTTTTTGAGTTATTCAACATCTTTAAGGTCAGGGTGGAATATTGGTAATTATTATTAACGCTGTATGTTGTTACATCCAAGTACCATTGATATGGTAAGTGGTTAAAGTTGTGGTTTTTATGGGCTATCCAGAGGGCCATTGTAGTTCTTATGGTCACTTCTTTTCTGAATTCCCCATTGATTCAAAGTTGCTTCAGGTAGTACAGTTTTACCCAATTCCAGGGTTTAGAGATTTAGTGACAGAAAAATATCCTTAAGCCTTAGGTTATGGTCCCTTGTAGAAAAATTGGTGTGCTGGATATTTATAATAATCATGTGTGTTTTTGCCAAGAAAATCAGAGTCTTGTTCATTCACGACTTTGGTTAATAATAAGGATGCACTATCCATGTGTAGATGGATATTCTATTTTGTTCAGTGTGTTTTTCCAAATGCAAGCTATACTCAAATGGAACTGTTACACTTCGTTCCTCTTTCCTTTCTCATTCTTCTGTCTGACCTGCTGGGTTTTGTGGTTATAGATGAATGCATGATATATGTATCAGCTGGAGAGCGTTCCTAGTTCAAGTTCGGTCCATAAAAACTCATTAGTTAATGATCAGTATTTAGATTGTGATGATATGACAATGGATCCCATCAATGGGGGGAACAATCTCAACAACAATCCTAATCTTGCCTCAAAGCAAAGATTGCGTTGGACTCATGAGCTTCACGAACGCTTTGTTGATGCTGTGGCTCAGCTTGGTGGGCCGGATCGTAAGTCTCATAAACATCCACGTGACTGGTCTTTTATTTCTAACTTTGATTTTTTTTGTTATTTTTTAAACACCATTTATCTGATTTTTTCAAATATATTCTTTATAAAGCATCAAAGTGCTTAAATTAGTGAATGCCTTTTTTCATGCAATTCTAGTTGTCTCATATGTTTAATTGACAAGTTGATTGTTTCTAGAGAACTTTGATCTGCCATTGGATATCCTGTTAAGCATTTTGTCTAAATGGAAATATCTGGCAACTATTGCATATTTTGACTGATGGAAAGGCAGGCAATACAGAGGAGGCAATTGTTAGGAAAAAATAAATACTAGATGAGAGTTATAACCTGATATAACTGCATGAAAAGGCAGATCAGATGTTCAAAACATGTCATAAATTTATTGAACAACTAAGGTGTTGAAGATTGTTTTTTTATTAGATTTTTTTTTTATTTAAATTCTCTTACCTCTCTCTCCAGGGGCTACGCCTAAAGGTGTTCTCAGAGTCATGGGCGTGCAAGGCTTAACAATATACCATGTTAAAAGCCATTTACAGGTATATAAACTCAATTCCCATCCTATTCAAAACTTCAAATTCCGTTTTCTTTGATTATTCAGGAAGCAGATACGCCATGTTCTTGTTTAATATCATCTAATGACTGTGATCTCCTGATGTGTCCAGAAATATCGACTTGCAAAATACCTTCCTGACTCCTCATCTGATGGTAAGCCCCCTTGATATCTGCTGTTTATGTGCTTATTTGCTCATGCATGCCACACTGTTTGTGCATCTCTTAACAAATTAAAATGGTAATGCAAGGAAAAAAGCGGACAAGAAGGAAACAGGGGATATGATTTCCAATTTGGATGGTTCATCGTAAGTAGAGCTTGTCTCTTCTCCTCTTTGTTTCTGTTATTCATAATAATTTTGTTCATAGAACCATGTGTTGTGGAATTCTTTTGGACACTCTAGACTGAAGAATTTGGTTTTATTCTAATCATAACGCCTTGTCACCTTGGCCACAAAGTCATGACTCACAAATTGTATATTTCCTAATTTGTTTTGAATCATTTGGAGATTGGCTTGAGTTATTTGAGTATTCTTTTTTGCAGTGGCATGCAAATTACAGAAGCACTCAAGCTGCAGATGGAGGTGCAAAAGCGTTTACATGAGCAATTGGAGGCATGCTTTCCTTGCACTCGCATCCGATTAATTGGTTTATTATCATTTTTTTCCCTCATCAGTATGATCATTTATCACTGACTTGGGCTTTTAAACTCCTGCTTGAATGAGGAGAAATTATTAATCCATTTCTGTTGATGTTTTTGAGAGATGGAAATAATAGCAAGAGCCCAATTTTACCATCTTTGTTTATTTATTTATTTATGAAACTTTAATATTTTTCAGCCCCATCATGTGTGGAGACTTCTATGCACGTGTCCTTGGTTCTAATCGAAGGTCTAACTGAACTTTGTAGTCAGAGGTTTATGTCCAACCCTACTCTTACCAGCATGCAATTTCTTGTTTGCTTTGAACATAACAGGTACAGAGACAGCTACAATTACGCATAGAAGCCCAAGGGAAGTATTTGAAGAAGATAATTGAAGAGCAACAACGATTGAGTGGAGTTCTTGAAGATGTGCCTGGCTCGGGGTGGCCGCCCCAGTATCAGGTGATAACTGCCCAGAATCTGACAAGACAGACCCAGCAACCCCTGCCCCAACTTCTGAATCACCCTCCAAGACAAGGATGCCAAGGAACGTGCCCCAGCAAAGAGCCTTTCAATTGATGATTCATTCTCTTCTCAGCCTGAGCCACTGACACCAGATTCACGTTGCAATGCTGGCTCCCCAGCAGAGAGCCCTAGAGGTGAGAGATCGATGAAGAAGCAACGGGTAAGCATGGGTGTAACATATGGTAAACAAGAGATGGTTCTTACACACCAGATACTCGAGTCAAGCTTAAATTCCTATCCACGACCACACTCTGCCTTCCTGGGTAGAGAGCAGTTTGATCCTTCATCTGGGTTATCGATGGGAATGGAAGATCAAATGGAGAAAGTTTCAGGCAGTGATGTTTAGTTTTGTTGGCTGCATGATTTGGACCCTCCTTGACTCTTTACATTTTGCCTTGCCTGTAATTTCAAACGTGTTTTTAATCAGGTCAAACAAATTGACGTTAGATAATTAGGTTCAAGGAAAGTTGTCCATTTTACATTGATATCCTATAAACTTAGTAGATGCATTGAGTAAATGAGAAACAATATCAACGAGGATGAATTTGGTTATAACTGCAATCGCCCTCCTTGGCAGGTGCAGTCATTAATTGGTTTCTGAACTACGAGATTTATTAGTTCTGCACTCCACGCTTGTTCACGTATAATTGACTATCATGCTTCTTGACAAATGGTCACTAGGAAGCTCTACCTCAGTTTCCAGGGTAAATAACAAGGACTTCCTTGACATTTTTATCCAAATCCATGACCTTTTCATCCCGAACGACCTTTCCATGCCATTAAGTTTGCCAAGATAAAAAGAATCAAGCCTATTGACTATAAGTGGTGGGGATGGACAATATAACAATTCAAACTTGGAGGTGGATTAAATTGAGTATGCAACTATAAACATGTTTCTATGGTACAGCAGCTGTTATGAAGAACGATGCCTCTGATGGTTTACCCTCCTTAGAATGCAATGGCGTAGACGTTTGCTGAAGGCCTCAAGCTTTTCAAATTTCTCACCCTTGAGCTTCTTTGGCACTGTAAGAGCTTTCTTCTTCTTCTTCTTCTTCTTCTTCTTGTTCTTCTTTTCCTCTTTTGTTGGGACTGGGGATTTTTGCTGTATGCTTCCTTGAGGTGTTGCAGATGCCTTTAGAGTCATCTAAATACAAAAAAAGAAAACGAAGAAAATGACTTTCTTATAGTTATATGATGCAGATTAACAGATTATTTTGCTGGCACAAATGCAGCAATTTTATAATGGTTCTCATTTCTTTAATGGATACCAAATGAATATCTTTCTTTTCTTTTCTCGCCTGGGGTGTGGTGGTCTTTAAGTGTGTACAAGATACCCATGCTTTCGATAATCAACGAAAGGAGATCTTTAACTGCACTAGGCCAAACCAAAACTACAGCCATTATGCATGCTTCTTTTTTTTTAAAAAAAAAAAAGTTGCACAGCATATATACAATAAGGAAAGCAGGTGAAAAAGGGCACAAGTTAGTGTTGAACTGAATCTATGGTAAGACCCAGGAAAAATCATGAAAGAGCAAGAGAAGTGACCTCATGGCTATTGTCCACAGTTCTGCATTCAGCAGGAGATTCTTCATCGCTGCCTCCTAGGGATGAGCATCTTCCCCAACTCTCTCTATTAGAGCTTGTATAAGAGCAACACTCACTCTGGCCATTTGGTTTTCCTGTAAAATCAAAATTCCCATATCCAGTGAAAGATCAGTAAAGAATTTCAGTCGAACTCAAAGCATGGGTGCAAGCCCAAGAATCACATTTAGGAGAGTAAAAGACGTGTGTGATCCCAGCAAGGCAGAGTTTGTGCAGTAATTAGTAAAAGATGTAGAAGTAATGCAGATGCATAATGACCATTAGGGCAGTTGGCTCTATATATCCATAGTGTCCTCGACTAATGAAAAAAATAACATCATAAAGGAAAACAAAAGAAAAAGAAATATCAGGCCATTCAGAATATTTAAGATATAACTTAGGTGTTAACAACCATGACTCATATCTCATTCTGTCTTCATTACTTGATTTCTAAGGTCATTGGTCAAAACAAAATCAAACGGTGTCATTCTTCGCTACATGCAATACTTTTCCAACAACTGTGTACCTGAACTGCAAGTACTATACTCTAAAAATGTCACATTATTTTGATTAACCTGCGCAGGTTATTTTAAGGGCAACTTGTGTGTATACTGTAACCATTCAGGGCATTGGCTGGTAAGAGAGTTACTGGGCACACAAATGTATGAATCTTGATGGGAGTAAAAAAATCCATTTGTGCTAAAAACTGCAACGCCGCCATTGAATTTCCAATAAATGTTTGGCCCAGTGCATTTAGCCAAAGACACATTTTGCACTAGCCAACGACATACACAAACAACCATCAGTTCTCCAGTACTGGTTTCTCTCTGTTATGACTACAACCAGGTTTTTAATGTTCAAGTTTCCATTACTACATTCACCTGCAAATTTGATGGCTCATCGCTGCAAGGCCCAGCATTTTCACTAGCCATGGAGTCCTAAATCATCAACACAATATTCAATTCAAAAAAACAACAGAAGGAAATGATTAATTAAGCACAAAAGAGAAGGTCTATACCACTATATTAGCTAATGGTGCAACTTCAGAAAGAAGTTCGCTCACAGATTTCGTGGTTGGAATGCTAGGACGAACAGAAGAACTTAGCAGCATCGGTACAGGCTGAACGAAGGCCTGTGATTATCTCATACAGGAGGCTCTAGGAACAAAAATTGGCAAATAATATTTGGTTTCATTTTCTCGAAGAACAAATAAACAACAGGCCATAAGTTATCATTGCATCATATGCTGGTACAAAAGGAGCACTATCATGTTGCCAATCCTTTTGGACGGTAGATGCACCGTCAACTCTCAAGTAGTTGTCATGGGCATTTTTATGGTAACGTTTTAACAGTCCAAGCATAATGAGTTTTCATTTTCACGCAAAGCACTCATGTTGACTAAACAGCTGTAAGAAATTGTTGAATAGTTATGGTCATAGTGTGTCTTGTGTATTTGATTTCTGCAGTCATTGCAACACAAGAAATCTCACAAAATAAATAAATAACAGCAGATATACATATACTTCGGATAAAAAAAATCATAAGTACATAAATAAAATTGACAAAGTTAATAATTATAATGCACACCCACCAAATGGATGAGATGCCGCTTGTTAAATTTTAAGTTACTATAATGGTCTCTGGGTAGTGAGCTAGCTTATTGGTGCAAAAGCTGAGATGCTTAATTAGAAACAGATTCCAAGAACCAAGAAGATGTTAGAGGAATTGGTACCGACAGCAGTAAAGGAAAGAAGATAGCAAAAGCTTTAGGTTTGTTAATTACCAAAATCAGCAACTGATCTGAAGTTGGTGTTTTAATTGTTCAAAAAAGCTAGGTAAGGAGATCACCTCATCCATGCCAGCACTGACTTTCAGATCACCCAAATCATAATATCTCTCAAGCTTATTTGAAGAAGCTGAAGTTTGAGGAGGGTGAAGGACATTGAAGAAGAAAATGGATACCGAGTCATAATAAAACTGCGGTCGAGAAGAGTTGTGATCGCCATCAAATTTTATCATGTTCTTATCCCCCTGTAAAAGATGGAAACTTTGTTAATTTGTCAAAATGAGCCAATATGGTTATAGAAGGATAAAGAAATTTGGAATGATAATTACTGCATAGGAGTTAAAGATGAGGTCGGCATGGCAGGGTTGAATGAATTTGTCCTCACTGGCATGCCCAAATAGAGCAGGAATGAATGTTTTGGGTGCTACCTGTGAGAATCAAAAGGCATTAATGCCTTTATATCATCCAGGAAATAAAGAACGCAACATATTACTGAAAAATGGGTGTGTGAACATGGAAATAATATATCTGATGCAAATAAGTCGCATACAATCCCAAAAAATTAGGCATTGTTTTTTTTTTTTTGGTGGGCGTACTATAAGAACAATAGTAGGATGGTATGATCTCAACATCTAACGGTCTAAGAAACAAAGACAAACCTTTAGGCAGTTAAGATCCATAATATCAAATTTTGCCTTCTTCTGAATCACCCATCGCATGTACTGTACCGCCATCTTAACCTGATTGCAATAAAATGTGTAAAAAAGTTACATTTGTATATGCCAGACATTAAGGGAAATAAAACAAGTTTTGAAACTCCAAATAACCTCATATTTCCAGATTGGTTATATATGATTAACAAAGATGAAACTAACAGCATCCAAACCCCAAAAATTACCCGAGGCCACACTAGAGAATCCTCAAAGACACAAATGGTAAGGAAAATAACAGAATAAACATTCAAGGTTTAGAAACCTAGTCAAATACATGGTTACAAGCGTAGCATGCAGTATTTATAACTTGGAGATTGATCATTGAAAATGCTGCATATAGTTATCCAAATCAAAAGGAAATGCAAATTACAAGACTAACACCAATAAATTGCAGAAGTAACAGAAGGATCAACAGACTAAACCAAACAAAACAATATATCAAAAGTATTGGTGTAAGGACAAGTGCAAGAGCCTCCAACAGTTAGGCACAAAACAAAAGATAGAGAGACAGATCCATACAGTAAATTTTGGAAGCCTGATTTTGTATACATCAACGAGTTCCATCATTAGATCAAATAAATTTGCAAAGGCACTATCCAGCACCATTCCAGCTATGGATGGGTCTTCTGCTCCATAGAGAAGGCTGAATAATATTACAGAACAACCGCTTATCAGTTGTGTTAAGAGTCCTTAAAAAGGTATTTATCATCTCAATTATAAAAATAAAAAAGGTACCTAGTGACTGCACCCATGGATCGTCCCCACAGGCCTATACATGATATTTGTTTGTTGCTTCTTAGATACGAGACCACTACTTGAGGTCATCTCTCTGTCATAGGGGAAAAGAAGGCATACAGAAAATGAGAGAGGCCAAGTTACATTAGGACTTAATAGAGAAGGGACGTACCTCATGCCAACCAAGGCTCACATAATCACCATCAGATAAGCCAGAACCCGAAAAATCAAGAGCAAAAACAGTGATATTTGATGGAAGAAGAATTACAGCAGCCTCATTTGCATCTGCTCTACATCCGCTGCATTTTTGTGCAAGTTGCTAATTGAGTAAGTTTTCTGCCCTTGTGCACTATCTAACAATTACTAATTTAGGGAAAGGGCAAGGAAACACAATGCACTGTTATATACACATACAGTGCATTTCACTGTAGATCTAGATTTTATAACTAAGCCCAAGCTGACTTTGATGTTGAAATCGAGCACCTTAATCCCAAACCAGGATAAAGGAGAAGACTTTTAATACAATGACAGCAAATGTAAAACCACTTTCAACATATGGATGTAGATGTCACAGAACCCTAGTGATGCATTGCATCAGACTCCTGATGTTGTGAAAAGTAGGCTATGGTGCTGGGTGTTAATAAAAAAAGAAGCCACATTGGTGCCTAAATGTGGTGAGAAAAAAGAAAATGGTTCTCATTTATTAGTGGAGAGGTGCGGGTAAGGAACCTAGCTGGAGAGTAGGATTGGTTTTAGGACATGAAATACCAGATCTTTTGACAAGAAAGTGAACAAAGTCAGTGGATATGATGGCTGGGAAGAGAGCCAACATATCATACTGAAATGAATAGCGATAAGGTAATGGTCTAGAAAATTATCTATGAATGCATCAGTGATTTGATTTGAAACAGAAGCAAATAATAGATTTGGCCAAAAATGAAAACTAATTACAACATTTTTATAGAAAATTTGATCATATACAGAATATAACGAACCAAAAGGAGATCCATGTAGCCTACCTAATTAGTTTGGAACTAAGGCTTATTTAAGCTGAGTGACGAGGCTATATAGAAGCAAAACTACATGGAACTGTCAGAATGATTGCTGCCTACCTGTTTCCATGGCAGTATATAACGCAAGGAAGGGGGAGTATCTTCAGGGAAAGGTGAAGGCAGGTAATGGCTGCATCGCAAGGTATGACCCCTTGCATTGGTAAGCTGCAAGCAATTAAAGACATAAAGTTAAAAATGGCAGTAAATAGGAACGATGAAAGTGAAAATTAGTGTGAGCTAATGATGCCCATACTTGCCTCCAAGTCTTGTCTCTTGTATGCTCTACCAGCAAGAGTGAAATCCTTCTCCCATAAATACTGATCTGGGTTATAATCCGCCCTGTACAAGAATATATGGAGCTCAGCCAAATACATCATCAATGACAAGAAGAAGCATATTTTGATTAAAGGGAAAAAAGTAAATAGAAATAGTAAGCACAGAAGGGTACCTGGGAGGGCGAATTACAAAATTGATGAACTGACCAATCATATCATAGAACTAAACTTGGTTTCTAATTGGGCATATCCAAAAGTATATCCTCCCCTCCAAAAATGTAGCAAACTTGAGCCAAAGTCAGTGAGCGAGCAAGTGAATGAAGATGAGAATCTGAACTCAACCACCCATTTACTTGTCTATTTTACCCATGCCGCTTTCAGGGGGGGTTTTTTTTAGGAGTAAGAGACTGTGACAGTGAGGAAAAACAGAAAGCAACAGAAAAAGAAAGGAAAAGTTTATCAGGGGATCTCAAAAGGAAGGAGTGTTGGCCTTTAAAACCTGGAAAAATAGAATTTCAATTCTTCAACTAGTTGAGCCAACTCATCGTCCTTGCAATGGAGAACGGAAAAAAGAATACCAAATTCAGATCTTAGAACATTAAAGACATCAAACAACAAACACCTATTCCTACTTGACCAGGTAAAAGACGAAAAAAATGAAAACTTGATAAGAAAAGGGTTTCCTTTATACCTTGAGAGAGAGAGAGAGAGAGAGAGTAAGTCCACGTCTTTACCAACAACAAAAATGTAGATTAAAGAGAGCCATAAAGAAGGAGGAGGAGGAGTGTTTTGACCTCGTTGCTTGCTGCGTGGGATGTGGTTGAGTCGTCGCCGGACACTGGGGATGGGGGGAGAGAGAGAGAGGCACAGCTTACAACAGTACTTTCTACGCTTTTGTTTTATTAATTGTTTTTCTTCTACCTCTGCTTCCTTTTTGCCCTTTTCTTTTTATATACCATTAGTAAGTGTGTTCTATTCATTCATCTACATAATTGAATAAATAAATAAATAAGAGAAAGGGACACCAAATTTTTATTCCATTTTAGGATTTTACTTGCATCTACCTGTGTCAGCCATTGCCAGCTTCTGCGTGTCTCCGTCCTGTCCTTTTTTACCTTTACCGATGCTCCTCCTAGGACGACGTTATTCTGTTGTTGTAGTATTTGTTGTATGATTAGTTATTTTATTTCTTTACTTCCTTCTTTTCTTGGACAGCTAACCAACTGACCATTCACATCACCTTCCTCCCTTCCCCCATTTTGCTCTCCTTTTTTGTTTTTTGTTACGTTGTACTAGTACACCACAGACAACTACAATATTGTTAGATCATACTACTACAGTACGTGCGCTGGTGGCGTTTCAAATTTTAATAAAGAAATGGTAATCATAAAAAGCAACAACAAATTTCCGAGCTTTTGAACAAGAAATCTATGTTCTTGGTGGAGTAGAAACATGGATTTATTTATGCATATCTCCAATCTAGCATGTATGGCATAAGAATGGGGTTGAATTGAAAAGGGATTTTTCCCATCTGGGACCAGCTCCCTTGCCCTTCACTAGTCATCCAATCTAAGCTAAAGTATAGCTTAGGTTTTAGCATACATACGGTCCCCAGTTAAAGCAGCCCAGTGACTCCACTGTTACGTTTCATCAAATACCTGTTTTCTTACAATCCTAGATGGTCCCCAAATTCAGTTTTCCTCTAACTGGCATTTAGTTTTTGGTTAAGCATTATGAAGGCACAGATCTAACGTAATAATGTAAATCCAAGTCAAATAAACTCAACCTGCAATCACCATCACTTTGTTTTGGCACCTATGAGCATAAGAGCTCCCAAGGTCCCCTTGATGCTAACGAATGTCGCCTATCCTTTCATTGTTTGGTTTGGTGTCCCCATTTACGTGGGCACTTCAGTGTAGTAAGAATCAGATTAGCATTACATATGAATACAGTCCACCTCTGATTTGTCATTTCAAAAACAACATTATACAATACAGAGATGGACACACATCAGATCAACAGAAATCCTTCAAATTTTTTTTCTTTTAATAATTGCTCTAGATGTTTCTCTTGTATATCCATACACATCTCCAGTGACCCATCATTGATTTCCATCTTTCCATGGTATTGTAGAAGGTTTCTTGGGTCGGAGGATGATATTGTCTTCTCAAACTGCACCAAAGATCATGAATAATTAAAAGAGGGCATATTTGGTTCAGCCCATAAGGAGTAGATTTTTTTATCATCATGACCCCAAAGGCAGGATCTTGTTTCTTTTTGGAGAGGAGGGTTGGATGTCAAAGTTTTGGGCTATCACTTGGTTTTACAATGTCCTGAAGCTTCCACCCACCAAGTCCCGCGGAAGCAAATGCCTGAGAGTGTAAGGCATCAGATCAGGCTAAGATAAATGAATATTTTTTAAAAAATAACAGCAACAGTTTCACCTTATGTAATTGAACCATATATAGCACTGGCAAGCAACAATCCTCAAACTTTACAGCCCCTCCCCAGTCATTTCTAAGTTCATTAGATCACTACTAATTTCTTGAACCCTGTTACAGGTAAAAGCATCAATAATTCTGCTCCATCTGCCTCCACCTAAAATATGCCTTTTTATGCAGTTTTTAAGTCTCAATTTAATAGAACTCCATATCTAAATTCATACTTTTATTATTTAGAAACATTCCTACCTATCTGCTAGCCATGGAAAGAGGACACTTGCAAGAACCAATGTTCTAAAGCACTGCCAATACATATGCAGGAACTAAATATTTTCAAGGGGGCATTGCTTATTTGATAGCAGGATGAAGGGCAGTATGCCAGCAAACTCACATTTGAAGCGCAAGTTTAAAGGTTATATTGAAACTTGACTACCAAAATCATCAAGCATCATAAAATAATTGGGTATACTAAGAATAATAGGAACATAAATGGGGTGGGCACTATTGCTGAGAAGGGCTTAAAACTATAGGGGTTAAGAGAATTGAGAATAGGGTAATCTTGGTTAAATCAGTACTTTGAGAAGGGATGACTAATGCGGCCAACATTTATGTCCCAGAAAGAGGTTTGGATGAGGACATTAAGCATAGATAAGCATGTGTTGCAAGGGCCACGATAATCGTGGTAGGATAATCTCAAGGTGTTATCCTGAAAGGAGACGGCTAATCTTTAGCAATTACACCCCATGAATAGGATATAGCATCAATCAGAAAGCTTTCCAATTTTGCATTGCTTTGAGGCATAGAATGAGAAGGTCACTGAACTGATGAATACCAGGCACGAAAAGAAAAGGAGCGAGTCTAACCTCTGCCCAGGATTTCCCAGCAGCTTCAAGCAAAGCAGCATTGCATGTATTTAGCTCTATGGAGGCACCAGAGAACATAGAGGCAGCCTCCTCCCACCCCTTATTATGTCCCATGCACCTGTATAATTGACTAAGAATCAGCATAGTCTTTCCAACTTTCTATAATCCCAGTTTGTTCCAGAGATAAACAAGGCAATGAGATTTAAGGTGCAAACAGCACTCAATCAAAATGCCTAAAGCCATAATTTCTTAGCACACTCCATTTCTTCTTTTCTTTCCTTTTTTTTGTCTTCTCTATAGCCAATTCTCAATATGCCAGGCATGAGTCAATTAACTCCTCAGCGTCGACGTTTAAGAAAATCATCATCTTTATTTGTTTCTTGGCAGGATAGATTACAAAATGCATTCAAATCGCATTTAGAAGATTGAGAAAATCAAAGAAACAAGACTAAAGAATTTATCTTCTAACCAATGGAAGAAACTTTCTCCAAATCATATTGCCAACTTGTTATCAAGAGAGTGTAGCACACTTATTTAATATACAAATTGCATTGAAATTGAAGAAAGAAACAGGACTAAATTGATCTTCCGACAGAAGAAAGAAACTTTAACCAAGGCAATTGGCAGCAAAAAAATGCGGCAGTACACAAGTGTTAGTTAATCCTTGGGGTGAAAGTGAAGGGAGTATTAACAGCAAAGAAATTGACTCACATGACAGTAAGAATGTCATCCCTTGAGTAATTGCAGATAGCTTGCTGAAGATGGTCGGCAGTCTGACCATCCATAGCTGCAATAGAATAGAAACTTGAAATGAAATGAACCTCTGCATCCAAAAATTCTGGTACTTGTTGCTGCATTATTGTAAGTGTTTCCTTGGTTCGCAATGCATCACTGTCATCAGTCATTTTTTACTGAGTATGAATATCATTAATTATTGAAGTATGTATTAGTATGTTGTTAGGGTGGAGGGAGAAGAGAAATGAAAGATATGAGAAACCCACCTAGACAAAATAAGTTGAGGTATCCAACCCAAATGTTGGAGCTTTTGAGAGACTTTGGCAGCATCAAGCTCTCCGCTTTTACTCAGTGGCCGGTCATGATCTATTTTTTTTATTTACACAATTAGTAAGAAATTCATAGATATAGCAAACAGAAGATTAACTGGCCGGTTTATGTTTAAGACTAAAGAAATCAATGAGAAGAAAAATGGGATTGTTAAGAGCAGATAATTATTTATTATTAGTAGATAGTGGGTGAGAGAGAAAGAGAGAGAGACCTCGAAGTGAACGGTCATCCCAGGAGCTCTTAGCATGACGAAGCAAAATAAGGCGACGGGAAACAGATAGTGAATCAGTATCAGTATCAGTATCAGTATCAGCATCAGACACGGCGGAGGCGGCGGTAGTAGATGTGTCTTGTATGACCATGCTGGGTTGCAAGGACCTTGTTCGGCGGCGGCGGCAGCTAGACCTGATTGAAGAAATGGGAGACGGTGGTGGTGGTGTTGGGGAAGGGCAAGGACAAGGACAAGGACAAAACTTCATCGTTAACATTAACGGGTTTTTTATGCTAGTGGTAATGTTGGTTAGAGTGAGTGTTGTATTCGCATTCACCCCCCTTCCCTTCACTTCAATCCAGTTCACTTGCTCTTCTACTTTCCGATAAATACTAATCTGCTTTGGAATTCGAGGAGTAACATTACATTAATTAATCAACCCTGTAGTCTGTGGAGAATGAAGGAGTTTTACTTTTACAGATGAGATGGCCCAGATCATATGATATGGATGAGGCCTTTTTTGCTTTGCTTCCCCCTAAAACAAGACAAACAATGAAACCTGGCAAGCCCAGTTACTTTACTACTAGGAAGATTGGGATAAGGGCAAGTTTTACCTTCCTTTGGTAATCATAAAGTCTTGATCTTTTTCCCCTCAATAGTTGGGGGCATAAATGTAAGATGCTATTATTTAACTCTCTGACTGGTGCGTCTCACTCTCCCTTCGCCTGTCTATTTTAGCTAGGCCTCCCCCTTCTTCTCTTCTTCTTACAATGATGATGGTAAGTGAACATGACCTTTGATGATTTGATATTACCATAAGATGTTTTTGTTTTTGGTGGGCAATTGCAATTACTATTTATAAGTACTGACCCTGCCTCCCCTACTTTTGTTTTTTTTCCCCTTTTTTGGATGCGTCATTGTTGCAGAAGGTTCGATTGAGTCAGACGCAGATTACATCTTAATCCAAAGAGATCTCATACCAACAATCTGCTTTTTTTCGTTTTCCCACCGCAAAATAAACCCTTTAAAAGGTTAGCGGGAATTCAGCACTGATTGGTCTTTTATTAATTGTTTTGCTTCTAATTGGATGCTTCATATACATGTGATGTATTAGTTCTATGTAATTTTGGGCAGCAAAATGCGAGTGTAAATGCTCTGTTTATTTGGTCTTTAAGTACTTGAGACTTCTTTACTCATTGTCCGATGGGCTTTGTGTATATTTCGAAGAACTCCTCCTTCTTTCAAGAGAGTTGTCCTTTTGAGATAGATTTTGGATGCAGCTTTTCTAGGCAAATGAGATTGTTCATATTCAGTTCAGGTTTTGACAAGTTTTTAAGATTCCCCGAGTTGGGATTTTTCTTCCTAAAGTTTGTTGGATTCAAAGGAGTTTGCTAGTGAGTTGAGGGAGTGTATCGGAGGTTGTTAATGGGAAGCATAAAGAGCAGTCTAAAGAATCTAAATGGTTGAAGTGTTTTTTTTTTTCAGTTGGAATAATTTTACTGTATTTCCTTTTTAGGGGTTCACTTTGGTGCATGTATAAGAGTACTATCATTTATGTGCGAGTCCATTTGTTAAAGAGGAATAAATATAATAGAATCATGATTTCCTTCTCCTTAATTTCTGTTGGCTCAGCTATAAATTTGATCATCGGTTATGTCCCAGTACCAAGGGGATGAAATGGATCACGTGGTTGATGACTATGAGATCGCAGAAGTAGATGATGATGTCTATTTTCATGGCAGATTCATGGCTGATTCAGAGTCAGAGGATGATGATGATGATGATGAATATGATCATTTGGTTTGTTCAATTCATACATCAGTTTCCACATTTATTTATTTTTGTTATTTTTGCCATTAATGTGGAATGGGTCTTTTGTTGGCCATTACATCATCTGGCACTCTTGCTTTTGATGTGATGAAAAATATGTTGTTTATTTATTTATTTACTATCAGTTTTATTGACAGATCCTGTTTGTGACCTTTCTGTTCTTTTCATTTGGCCCTTGGGTGGGGTTGGGTTGTTGGTTATGCAGGATAATAAGATAACGGATACATCTGCTGCAGATGCTCGGAAGGGAAAGGATATCCAGGGAATTCCTTGGGAAAGATTGAGCATTTCCGAGAGAAGTACCGACAAACTAGGTTAGAGCAGTACAAGAACTATGAAAACGTACCTCAATCGGGAGAAAGTTCAGAGAAGGTAGAATCTATTTTCTCCTAGTTGGTGGTGCTATTGGACTACTAGATACAGCTGACCCTTCTTTCTCTCTTGCTTTTATTTTAACCGTCTCCAGGAATGCGAACCTATTAAGAAAGGGGGGATGTTTTATGAGTTCTGGCACAACACCAGATCAGTGAAATCTACAATCCTTCATTTCCAAGTACGCTGAACTTTTTGTCCCATCAGCTTGAATTGAATTATTTTTTAGTTGTATGATCCACTTGATAAGATTTTCTTTTCTTACATAATCATGATGTCTGATCTCCATGTGTTGGGGGGTTGGGGGGGGGGGGCTGGATGGTGGTGAGATGCTGATGGATTCCATATTTAAGCCTTAGATGAGATGATTTAAGGACATAGTATTTAGACATTAGCTAATGATTGGCAACTCAGGATTTATTGGAACTTCGGTATCTTAGGAGCCAATCTAGTAGACTTTTTGGGAAGCTAAGATTTTAAAAGTATGCAAAGAATTGAAGAAAGGAGCTAGATGTCAACTAATTTTAAAGACTTTTGATCATTTGAAGTGTTTTGAATGCGGAAAAAAAACTAAAAATGCAAAGGTCTTAAAGAATATTGTTCAAAAGGCTACTTTATGTATTTGAAAACTGTTGTTTTGGCATTGCAGTTGCGAAACTTGGTTTGGTCAACATCAAAGCATGATGTCTACCTCATGTCACATTACTCCATCGTTCACTGGTCATCATTAAGTTGCAAAAAAAATGAAGTCCTTAATGTTTCTGGGCATGTGGCACCTTGTGAGGTATATAAATCTTTTGATGTCTTACAATATGACATCCCACAATATAGTCAAATGCTTTTCTTTCTTTCTTTGTGAAGTTGCGGTAATAACTTCTTTGTATGATAGAAACACCCGGGAAGCCTCTTAGAAGGATTCACACAAACTCAAGTTAGTACACTGGCAGTAAAGGATAGGTTGTTGATTGCAGGGGGGTTCCAGGGAGAACTAATTTGCAAGGTAATCTTTTTCATCTGTAAGTACTTTTAAGTTGCATTGTATTATTCAATAATCATTTTCATCAGAAAAAGAATTTCTTGATTGAATGAACTGAAAATGTAGAAGTCTGATATATCTGCCAACTTTTCTCTATTGTTATGCCCATACATACTTTTTTGTGCTTGTTCTAATTGGTGGTCATGGTGCATATGAATGAAAGTTGTAAGTAATTAACCAACTTACCATAGCCATTTCTGTTGCGATTGTGATGTTTACGATGTGTTGAGTATTTTTGGTTATTTCTGAAAGAATGTTGTATATAATGGCCAATGAGTTGTTTGCTTGCTTGTTGAGGATGCAGTATTTGGATCGACCAGGTGTTAGCTTCTGCTCCAGAACGACCTATGATGATAATGCCATCACAAATGCAATTGAGATTTATGAATGTCCCAGGTTCTTCATTACTTCCACTTCTTTGCACATTTTTTACTTTAGATGTTGGTCAAGGGACAGTGCCATTTGTTAATTCTATCTGACTTGAAGCAAATGCTGTGCAGTGGTGCAGTTCATTTCATGGCTTCAAATAATGACAGTGGAGTGAGAAACTTTGACATGGAGAGATTTCAGCAAACTAAGCATTTCTGCTTTGATTGGCCTGTGAATGTAAGTATTCCTTCTGTGAATGTAAACATTTCAGCCTAATTATAAATTTTAAGTGCCCCCATAATCATGTTATTGTAACAGATGCTCCAGGTTGTCCTCACTCCAGATTGTCCTTCCACCTTCTCCCACCTTTTAATCTTTCACATTCATGTGCTTTGATTGCACCTTGTTCCATTACTGCCAGCTAGCCTTCATCATGGTTTAAGCTCTTTTCTCTTTCTTCCAGTAACCAATTTCCCGAAACGAGTTCCAAAAGGGTCTTAGATTTGGGAAGTTCCCCTTTTGCTTTGGGAGTATGTTGTTGATGAAGGAAGGTTTTTTGGAGCTCAATAGGGGCTGGTGGAAGGCTTGTGTAGCTAGGGGAACTTATAGTTTCATTGGATCTAGTGAACCTAGACAAAATGCAAAGGTTGTCCAGGATATTTTTCAAAAGAAATTGTAGGTATGGAATCAATAAGTTTGTGGGAAAAGGGAGGGAGGTTCAAAGATTGAAGGAGAAATAAGTAATCTTGGATCTTGATGGTGCAAAGAAGAAAGCTGAGCTGATACATGGGAACAATGGTAAAAAGGCTTTGATGGAAGAGATTAAATGGAGATAAATATGGAGTTTTGTGATTAAAAAAAGGAGATAGATATACTAAATATTTCACAAGATTGATTATGCCTTTAAGGAAAAATAAATTAGGATGCCAAAAAAGGGAGGGGTGGGATTGTGATATAAAAATTACGATCTCACCTCCTCACTTTGTGAACATGCATGTATGGTTTTTGATTTACTTTGTATGATACTAGTGTACAAAGAAGTCATGCTTCTCATTTGGGATTGTGATATACATTTGAGTGCGTGTGCACTCATGCGTCTGTGAGTGTCTATTGCATCCGGGCCTTTGGGTTGTTATGTTTAGTTGTTCTGAGTGCACATCTCTGGATGCTTTCCCCAGATTTGATCTAAAGGATTGGCTGATTTGAGATTTTTATTTACTGAATGAGCATGTATTGCTCATAACGTTTGAATTAATGTGTCACATGCTCTCCTTCTATGTATTAATATGTTGCTTATGTTGACAGCACACCTCATTGAGTCCTGATGGTAAGCTTCTTGTCATTGTCGGTGACAACCCCGACGGGATACTGGTGGATTCTCAAACAGGAAAGGTAGCCTGCTGCATTTGTTAAAACATTTTTATTATTATTGTTGTTGAATCCTTTGTTCTTAGAGCTCAATAGACCTGTTTGCATTCTCGGATGCGGGCAGCTTCATCTAATTTGACGTCCTTATTATTGCAGCCCATTATGTCTTTATGTGGGCACGTGGATTTCTCATTTGCATCTGCTTGGCATCCTGACGGCCGCATTTTTGCCACGGGGAACCAAGACAAAACCTGTCGTATTTGGGATGCTCGGAACTTGTCAAAGTCTGTTGCTGTGCTGAAGGGCAATCTAGGAGCCATTAGATCAATTCGTTTTACATCTGATGGGCAGTTCATGTCAATGGCAGAGCCAGCAGACTTTGTGCATGTCTATGATGCGAAGAATGGGTTTGAGAAAGAGCAGGAGATCGACTTTTTTGGGAGATATCTGGTGTCTCTTTTAGCCCTGATACAGAATCCCTCTTCATTGGAGTGTGGGATCGCACCTATGGAAGCCTCCTTCAGTACAACCGACGCAGGAGTTACTCATATGTCGACTCCCTCATGTGATTATCAGTCTGCATCTGCAATTTCCTATGAACATGAGGATGGTAGATCTGACAATAATGTACATGATGATGGTCACATACCTCATGTTACTCTGCAGTAGAGAAGAAATTGAGAAGAGACTTTCTACTGTTATAGTTTCTTGTTGTGAAATAATGTCGGGTGGCGTAGTGTGAGAGGGAAGAAGTTGGAGAGAAGGGCATGGGGCATGCGAGAGCTTTACTAAATTTATAGAACGGGCTGTTTGATACAGATTTCAATGCTTTTTGAATGTATTTTTTATTTGAAAAAAATATTAAATTGATGTTTTTATAGTTTTTTTTTATGATTATGATGTGGTAATATTAAAAATAAAAAAAATCAAATATATTTTCCACTGGAATTCCAAACACTCTTAAGTGATTGAGAGAATATAGGGAAGCTTGGGTGCGTATCTTGATACGCAAGCTGGAATCAAAGCATGACCAAGGCAAGGCTTGTGAATGTGATCATCTAATTTTTTTGTGGCCTTCGTTTTTTAAGGAAAAAAGAAAGAAATCGAGCAAAAATTTCCCGGTTCCCTCCTATAATTCATGCTGGCGTGTCGTCCCGGCCGCTTGCTCCAGGGAAATTGATATTTTATTTTTTTAATACGCATTACATAAGTTTGGTTCACAACTTCACTTATTATTTTTGTTGCGTATAATTTTCATTTGATTTTATACTTACCTTTATTATTTCACATTTGATAGTTTAAGGAAATTTTAAAAAATATAGCTCTATACTTTTTTAGCATTAAGGAAATTGATAGTTCTTTGTTTAAAAAATCTAGTCCAATATATTTCAAAAAGAAACCAACCGTGTTTCAAATGCCAAGCAAGGATTGATAAATAAAATGTCGGTCTTTCTTCAATCTCAACCTCCAGTCTCGTGAGGCTCGTGTTAGAGCCTGTTTATATTTGAGACAATATTTGTGTTTCTTAAACTGTTTGGTTAATTATTAAAAGTGATTTATTCTAAAACTGGTGTTTATTGTTATTTAATGGCACTACATAATTAAATTAGAAGGAGATCGCATGATGACGTATCATTTACAGAATTTGATTGCAATCTCAGTTTTATTCCTGATGATATTTTACCTGATGTTGTTGTACGCTCAGGAAACCATGAAAACTGTAGTCCTTGTCGGATGAATTTCATATGTGATGGAATGTACATAGTTTAACGAAATAATCAAAAAAAATTTATATAAAATATTAGTTATTTCATATGTAATAGCAGTAGTTAAATCTACAATATTTAAATTAAAAACCATCAATATTAATATATGTCTTTTTTAGTTATTTTATAACCTCAATTTAAAAAGTATTATTAACCAAACGCATTAAACTACTTTTTATTCAACCTCAATTTCAACTATAATTTTAATCAAACATATATAAATACCAAATCAACCTCAACCAAAAGTGTTTTTTATAAAATAATTTTTTTCAAACCACAACCATAAAAGCTACCACAATACCAAACACGTACAACTGGATTGGTCTTCTGTGCAAAGCCACGAGTTGGTTTAATGTTTTTAACCTAAAAAAAGTTTATAAGAAATTTATGTTTTTTTAAAAAATAAAAGAAATTTGATAATTGGATTAAATTTTAATTAATTTAATAATATAATAAAAATATAAGGCAACAAAAAAATTAAAAAATAATATCGAACGATGATATTGAAAAAGAAATAAAACCAAAAAGATTTCAATCCCTGTTAATTTTTCAAATGATGACCTGAATTATCAAACTGAAAGCACTATACATGAAAAAATTATGAGGGTTAAAATTACACAAAAAAAACTAAACAAAAAAAAATCAAAATAAAAAACAACAATAAAAAATAAGGGTTAACTCGTAAAAAAAATCAAAAGGCAATAACAAATTTTCAATTTGAGAGTTAAATTGGAAAGAATAAAAACATTAACAAAAAGACAAAAATCAAAAGAATGAAGAATAAAATGAAAAAAAAATTATAAACTTGGATTGGATTGAAGGGTGAAATTAAAAACAATGAAACTTTTATAAGTGTCAAGGAAAAAAAAATCATAAATCATAAAAATAATGATTAAATCTAAAACATCAAAACATAATTAAAAAAATTGAACATACAGAATTTTTCAATGTGTTTTTTTACATAAAAAAATCATAGAAGTAAATTCAAAACTTATGCATGTATCTAACTAAACAAATCAATAACTATTGGGTAAAGAAATTGAAAAAACTAAGAGACAAATATAGATCAAGATATTTAATATCGCAATATAAGTAATTTACTTAGTTGTGTTTATTGAATTTGTTTATCAAAACAGTTTTGTAATAGAAACCGATACATACATAAAATTTATTAAATAAAAACAATTATGCAAGGCTTGTACATATGAAAAATCTAATAAAAAAATCAATATATTTTTTTAAAATCTATATAAAATAAGAAAAATTAGGTGAATCATATTAACCTTAGTTTGATAAATTATAATTATTGTTTTTTTGAAGGAGATATACGGTAGAAATTGATAAATTATAAAATTCTTGTTCATATTTAAGGAGTGGGTACCCTTGGAATTTTGGAAGAAAAAAGTTTTAAATCATGCCTATTGATAATTCCAATAAAAATAAGGAATGAAATTACCAAGTTTAACATGGTAACTGATTGAAAATTGGATTGCTTAGTGAATGAGTTGTTTCCAATCAGAAGGATGAAAGATATTTTAAATGATACATGTGAAATAAGAGTATTCAAAATGACTTTATTGAAGTTTGAAATGTTTGAATTTGACGGAAGTTGTTATCTTAAGTATTGTCATTTAGTAAGAATGAGGTTTGGATAAATTTCAATGTTTGAAATACTAATTTGAAGGGAAGACTTTTATAACTATGATGAAAGGGTTGAGATGGAAAAATTCATTTTCAATAATTAAAATATTTTGAAATTTTGGTTTTTCAATGTAATCAAAATTTTCTTTTGAAAACTTTTGAGATAGTTCATGTCGCATGTGTGCGGCGTTACGACAATCTTTCACTTTATTGGTTTTAAGTATCAGGAAATGTAGGGAAGACAAGGAATTCCTGTCTTTTACTATGGAAAGAGGAAATGAGAATCGTCACCTAATTTTTAGTTACTAGAAACCTTAACTGGTCTTAGTGATCGAGCACGGAGACTAGGTGCGTAAAGGGAAGGTATTAGCACCCCAAATACACCTATATGAGGTAAGCTGCATTGTTTAATTGTTTGATATAAACTAAGATATTGTCGTATTTTCTAATTGTTAGTCTGTCTAAGGTTTAAGAGAAGTTCTTCCCGGTAAGGAGATTCTTATTTTATTGGGCAAAACCTAACCGCTATAAAGTCTATACAAAAAATAACTACATTTTTAATATCAGGAATATGTCTTACGTCTAAGTTCATAATCCGAGATATTAAAAGAAAACAAAATAAGTTTTTGTTTGTATTTTTGAAATATTGGCTTAGTTCTCATGACTTTAATAAACTAGTTATTAAAGTCCAAAATGCATGCTAAAACATATTTTTTTTGAATTTTTATTGTATGAAAATATGATATATATATATATATATATATATATATATATATATATATATATATTATCTTTGAGAGACTTGACCGTATGTATGAAAACAAGACATTTTTGTTTTTTTTGCAATATTTCGTAGAGAAACCGGGTATTTTAATACCGATTTGTATCTTTATAGTATAATAATACAAACCAATATTAAGCAAATTTGATAGAAAAATACACAGGAAATCATAAATTTTGAAAGGATTTTTTTGGAAAAACATATATATATATATATATATATATATATATGTATGTATATATTACTGGGGCGGACAATAAATAGTGGAGTAGCTCTCCACTATTCACATGCAACGTGAACAGTGAAGGCAGGGTGAAATGAAGAAGAAGAAGAAGGATAAAGGGGGAGAGCTGACCTGCTGACGACGTTGGCGATGCTGGTGGCTCACGATGGCAGTGTTGTCAGCGATGAAGTAGAGTGACAGTGGTTCTGCTGTGGTTCTTCTTCTTCTCTATGCAGAGACATAAGTCCCTTGTTTTTCCTTCTTTTTTTCTGTTTTTGATTGCTCTTCCTCCTGTATCTGTCTTTGTTTCGTTCCTCTCGTCCCTTTGTATTCTCTTTCTCCTTTCTCTTATTTTTTCTCTCTCATTTCTGTCTTTTTGGTCTCCTTTCTCTTTTCATCGTCCCATGTTTCCTTCTCTCTATTCTGTTTTGTTTCTCTACTTTGTTCTTCAATTGTTTTTCTCTTCTCTCTAGTTCTCTCTTTCTAGTCCTTTCAAATGTTCCCCCTTCTGTTTTCTTGTTTCTTTTTTTTTCCAAATCTTTCTCTCTTTTCAAAACTCTATTCTATGTTCCCTGTTCTGTTTCTCTTTATCTTCTCCTAAAATCTCCCCCACCTCTTTCCCTTTTTTTTTGTTTCTCTCTCTATTCTCTATTTTCTTTGTTCTCTCGCCCATAAATCCTCAATTCATTCGTCCCCCCTCTAAATTTTTTTTCTTATTTATCCCTTATATTTTTTTATCCATCTCCTCTCTCTAAAATCTCCCTATATTTTGGTTTAAAAAACAATCTCCCTCATCCCAAATCATCCCCCTTATTTCATCTCTGCCTTCCCTGGTATTTATAAGTGCAAGAGGAGAGGGGCACCTTACCCCTGCCATGGCGTAGGGTAGGAGTGATCATTTTTTGTTCGGTTCGGTTTTTATATAAAAAATTAACCAAAATAAAATTTTCAAAAATTGAAAAAATCAAACCGGAACTGGTTCAAACCAGCCGGTTTCTGTTCGGTTTTTTTACCATAAAAACCAGAAAAACCTTTATTTTTTTTTGGGCTTTTTTTTGGGCTTTTTGATGGGCTTTCTAATAGGCTTTGTAATTGATGTTAATATTATCTAATTTTTTTACAAGATTCTATAATATATTTAACTTTTTTTGTCATTGAATATCCATTTATATTAAATTATTAGTGCTAATATTGTGTTCATATGTTGCAAGTCTTTCTAATATTTGTGTTTTGGACTCCTGTATCAGAGTTTAAATAACACACACACACAAGTTAAAATCTAAATTACAAAGCATTGCCTTCAAAAGGACTTAAAAAAACAACAAATAACATTTCATGAAAAAAATATAAATAAAAAATATAAAGCACTGCCTAATTATCATCCGTTGCTAGATGTAACTTTCCACCGAATTCTACAAAATAAAAAATCAGACATGTTAGATAATTGCAAACGCTTTAATTAATAAATCACAAAATAAAAGGTGCAAGTTTATAAAATTTTTTTTGGCTCACTCAAGGTTTTCGTAAGTTTCAAGATCATTTATCAAGTTTCTAAATGATAATTAGATATCGATGCAGTAATTGTGAAAGCATATACTTTTACACCACATTCTAAACACCGGAGAAAATCAAGCAAGTGATTTCAAGAAAATCATTATGTTTCCAGTAATTGCACTGGTCTAATAACATAGTTCAACAACACACTAAGCCATCATACACATGCCGATGAAAGTAAAAACAATCCAGGTAAGAATTAAGGTTTCTTTGGTCTTCATTTTTCATTTGCAAATTTTTTTGAATTTGTCACATTATGTCCAATAGTTCATTTCCTCGAAAGAAAAACAGGAGCCGGAATATACATGATGGCTGTTGTTTAATGCTTAATTGCTTACTAATAAGGACCTTTAATCAATAATGTTTCTCAACAATAATTTTTCCCACTAAAATGAGCAAAACCCAGATCCAAATTCTCACTTTAGTTAACTACAACAACTCAAATCTAAGTTCTGTTCTCCTATCCATACAGTTGAAAATCAAAACTTCTTTTAGGACAAGGTTTCTGGTAAATGGAATAACCTTCCAAGGTTTGTCATACACAAAAAAACTCAAAAGATCATTAATTACCACAAATCTCAAAAACCCATTTGCAAAATCACAAGAAAAATCTACTAAATATAAATCAAAAGACAATACAACACATGCACATAGATACACATACATAAATAGATTTTTCAAATTTTATACAAGCAGCAACTTCAACACAGTATTTAATGGAAGAAAAAACTAGTGTAAAATATGCTTCCAAAAGGCTAAATCACACGAAATTTAGCGGAATAAAACCTCAAACAAGTACACTCTTCTACAAATAATAATAAAAAAAGTTATAAAAACAACTTATTAAGAGCTCAAAAAAAGTGAAAACTGGATTGTTAGTCGTTGAGATATGTATACCAGAAGAAGCGATTCTGCGGCCATGGGTGATCTCAGCTTCTTTCACTTTCTGTGCAACAAGTCAACAACCTAATCGAATACGAAACAGAGATATAAATTAGTCTCACATTTAAAAACAAAAATGATAGTGAATTAGAAAAAAGATAGTTCTCGAAAATAAAAGGATTGAAACAGAGATTTTAGAATTTTTCGCTCAATTTTGATGAAACTCGGAGCTAAATTTAAGCATATTCCCAGAATCTCAAATCAACCAAAATACGACTTTAAGCTCAAACACTGGTTTTTTGTAAGGATATACCAACAAATAAAAAGATCACAGAGCATATATTAAAAAAAAATAGAGATTGACAGAAGAAAAAAAATCATACCTGGTGTGAGTTGTGACAAGATTCAAGGTCGGGGGTGAGAGAGGGAGGTGAATGGTTTGCTAAATCTGAACTCTGGAGGTTAGGTGTACTGGCGTGGTGTTTGTCATGCCTATGTGGGAGAGGGATGTGGCTGAAGTCAAGAGAACGAAGATGAAGACAGATTAATTTGATTTTGTTAGAGACTTGAGAATGAGATGAGATCTGTGAAAGTGTGAATTGTGAGGGTTGAGGGAGCGAGGGTTGAGGGAGCGGCTTGTTTGCTCAGGACGACTGGACGTGCTAGGGTTAAGAAAATTAGAGAGCTTTTTTTTTGTATTTATAGTACCCCTTTAAGGCTTTAACTGGACCGGTTCGGTTCGGTTGGGGTTTTTTTGGTTTTAGGTTTCTGAAACCGAAACCGAACCGAACCGAACTTTTTTTGAAAAAAATCAATCGGTTTAATCGGTTTTTTTTTCGGTTCGGTTTTTTCGGTAATTTTTTTCTCTGTTTTCTCGGTTTAATCGGTTTTTCAATTTTTTTGCTCACCCCTAGCGTAGGGTAAGGTGGGTAATGAGAAGCTACTTACAGGGCATGGTTCCCCTAATTTTCTTTATCATAGTGGCATGGGCATGTGGGTATGGTTTTTGTCAGGGTTTGTGAAAGTGAGAGGGAGAAAAGAGGGAGAAAAGCGAGGGGGAAATCAAAATAAAAAACTCTTCTTCCCCTGCTAGACGTCTAAGGGAAGAAAAAGAAGCACAGTGCTATTTAAAACGACATTGTGTTGTGGTGTTTTTTTTAAAGAACTTTTTTGAACTTTTTTTTGTATTTTTTTTATGGGGACTCAAAAATTGGTAACAACAGTTCAATGAAGAATTTGGATAAAAAGGAAATAGGGTTTTTGTATGGAAAAACCTACTTTTGTTTTGGAAATTGGTTTAATAGTCTTACCTCTTTAAGAAGGCTTTTTTCCCTATGATGACTTTTAGCTGATAGTTTGTAAGGTTAAAAGCAATTTTAACGAATTGGATAGGGGTTCTATCCAATTTTGTACTTGTAAAAAGCTTTCTGCTTCCTTATATTCAATTACTGCTTCATACTAGGATTTGTAATTGGTTTTGTAATTTTTGAGAATTTAGAGATTCAAACTTTGTTCGTGGGGCTTTGCCTTTGTCTTTGGATTTAGAAGGCATCAGAACCTGATTTAGAGGAGTTTTCTAGTTAGAAAATCAGGAATGAAATTTGGATTTCCTTTTATATATTCTATCTCAAAATAAAAAATACTTAATATAGCTTACTATCGGGCAAACATTTGTTTTGAAGTAATATTTTGAACATCTTTCTATAAAACTTATTTAGTAGATTTGTAATCAATACTTAAAAAGAATTTTTAATTTAATAAATCCCTTTGAAATTTTGTAATGCATAACATAATGAAAATTTTTTTTATAGCAGAATAATTCTTTTAACAATCATTCAAATGTGCAGATGTAAATTAAAGAATTTGTTCTTTGTTATTTTGTACTTGTTTAAGAATACCTCTATACCCTAACTCAGAAGCATATGTCTTAACTATTTTGGGAGCTAAGAGATTGGCAATATGTAAGTAAGGAATTTCTTGGACCTATTTTTTAATTTGTCGAACAATCCTAGTATGTTCATCAGACCATGGAACATGGTTCTTTCTCAACCTATTATGTAAGGGTTTTGCTATTCTACTCATATTGGGATAAAAATTTAGAACTTAATTTAGATATCCTAAAAGCCTTTGTAGTTGGGTTTTTTCTAGAGTTTTGTCAGAAAATTTAGCAATAAATATAAGAGATCTCTTAATAGGTGTAATTGTTTCTTAGGAGATATAATGACCAAGAAAATGAATATGAGTGGAGAAATTTTTTATTTTGAAACAACTAAACCATTTTTCTTTGTGACATAGAAAAATGTTTGTAAATGTTTGAAATGTTGTTCTATTGAATTTGAAAAGATAAGAACATCATCAATGTATATTATGCAAAATTTTGAATATATATTGAAAATATCATTCATGATTTTCTAATATTCATAAGGAGCATTTTTTCAATCCAAATGACATGACATTTCACCCATGTTGACCATATGAGATTGTAAATGCAGTTTTGTAATGTTCTTTTGGATGAATTTGAATTTGCCAAAATCCTAATTTCATATCAAACTTTGAAATATGAATGCGGAATGTAATTTTTGTAACAAATCTTTTTTTTTGGATTGGATATCAATCCATTTCAAAGCTTTGTTCAAAAGTTTATAATTTATAACAAGCCTTGGTGTGCCTTCTTCAATTTCAGAATTTTGGTTAACATAAAAAGCTACACATGATTAAGGTTATCTGGATTTTTATATAAGACCTTTAAACTTTAAATCTTTGAGTTTAAGTTCAACATTCATTTGAATAGGTCTTGTTTTTGTAGGAATTTGTTTTTCATTAAAATTATCATTGTCGCACGTCGGAAAACACCCCGCGCGCGGCGTCGGCCCCTCTTGGCGATGACGGTTTTTGCTCTCTGTTATTTGGAATTGATTTTGTTTGGAGTCTCCACCTAGTATTTAATTAAGGGTTACTAGGAAACCCGGGTTGACTGGTCTTGTCAGAGATTCGCGAGTAAGGGACTGATTGTGGTTAGGGAAGGTATTAGCACCCCTAACGCACCCTACCCGAGGTAAGCCGCTTCGTGGCTTTGATGTGTTAAGAAGTTTTAAAAATTTTGTCTTTTCATCGGATTTTAGAAATACAACTTCCGTACAAGTTTGTACTTCTACACCGTGATCCAATCAAAATATTAAATCCTTCTTTGTTCTTTTGCCGTCTCATTGTAAAAAGATCCCCTGAAATAAATACAAACATGCATTTTTTGTTTTTTTTTGTTTTTTCCTTTTATAATTCAATAACATAATAAAAAAAAAACAAACACAAACACATATTTTTTATTATATTATATTCTTTTCTTCTTCTGTTTTCCTTTTCTTTTCTTTTTTGCTTTTTTTTTCTTTTTCTCTCTTTTTTGCATCCACAAAACAAATTACAAAATTCAAAAATTACATCAAATAAGTTCAAATTTACAAAATAGTCCTCAAAGCTCCGTAAATTGCAAGGGAACCACTGAACTGCAGGGAATTCGCGCGTGAGAATACCGCGGCGCGTGTTCCAACGCGCCGCTGTCACTGGCGGCGCGTGTGTCCACGTGCAGCCGCCGGTGAAGACCAGAAATCAGTGGATCGGGAGCCTCTTCTTCTTCCCTGTCTTCCTCCACCGGCGGTGAGAGTCGTCGTCACCTGCAAAGCAAGAAAAATGCACACAAAGCAAACAGTTTTTTATTTTTTTTGTGTCTGCTTTCTTTCTCTGCATTTTGAGCATATCTGTTCGTTTCTTTTCCTTTCCTAACCTCCTCTTGTTTCGGGTGGCCGCCGGCTTCTAGGAGGAACGGTCGAGGAGGGGCGTCGCCGCCGGCTCCGAAGAAAATGTCGGAGACGGCGCCGAAGGAGAAGATGAAGACCGCCGGAGGCGTGAGCCGGGTCCGCTGCCCCGTGGGTTCCGCTTGTTGGAGGAGAAGCTGTCGAGGCTGCTGGCGCGTCGGTGGTGTTTGCTCCTGTTGTTGGTCGGCGGCTGTTGATGGAGACGAACTGCCGCTGAGAGGAGGAGAAGGAAGTGTTTCCTGGGCGCGGGGAGCAGCCTGGGTCCGTGGGTCGGAGCCGGAGACGGCGCCGCCGAGGGGAAGGCTTCGGTCTTGAAGGTTGAAGACGCTCGGGAAGGGAAGATGAGGGAAGGAGCCGGCTCTCGCCAAGGAAGCGGAGAGAGCTTGTTTTTCGTCTGCTTGGCGAGAGGGCGGCGACTTGTTGGTCGAGAGTGAGAGAAACGGGGACGGGCGAGCGGGAGGAAGCAACCGAAAATAAAAGGGGGAACGACGTGGAGGAAGAAGATGACGACTGGGGGGCGCCGGTCAGTCTTTTTTTCACCGAAGGAGAGAAGGAAATTTCAACCGGGTGGGGGGCGGCGGCTGCTCTTGGAGAAGAAGAAGATTAAAACTTTTAGGGTTAAGTTTTTCTTAGGGTTTGTTCCCCTTCTTTTTTTTTGTCAAAAATGCCCCCCCTTCTTAGCTGAAACTGAAGGCTATTTATAGGTAAAATAGTTTTTCGGGCTTCAAAATTGGTCCCTCAAGTTTTGTGTTTGGCCCTTGATTTCAATTGATTCACTTGGTAAAAATTAAATTGGGTCTCTTAAAATTCCGATCTTTTCAATTAAGTCCAAATTAAGCTCCCAAACTTAATTTTCACCAATTAAGCCCTCCAATTAATTTTGACCCGCTTAAAGTATAATTAAGTCCTTGCACTTAATTAAATCCTTCAATTGGACCCAAATTAATTCTTGAACATAATTAAAATTCAATTTGGCCCATGATTAAATCAAATTGGCCCATTAAAAATTTAATTATATCATTGGACTTAACTTTTATGCAAATTCATCCAATACTCAATTAATTTGACCTTTGAATTTGCACTTTTCTATTTTTGGGCATAATAGGGTACAATTAGACCTTGAAATTCTTCCGAAAATTGCAGCTTGATTTTCGCCTATTTTTGCACCTTTCTTGGTCAAACTTTCTCCGCATTGCCAGCCTTTATTTTATTTTATTTTATTTTGATTTTTTGATTTTTTGATTTTTTTGATTTTTTTAGGAATCACCCAAAATTGGGTGATGACAGGTTGCCCCTCTTTACAATTCTTACGGTAGAAAGTCTCGTAAGAGACTTTAGATAGTAAGTATTGTAAAGAAGAAAAAAAGAGATGAAAGATGATTGACTCATCTTGTTGAGGAATGATGAATCCTCTTAAGGGTTAGAAAGCGCACTCGAAAGGAGGTAAGGTTAGAAAAACACACTACCTAAAAGGTTAGGACTCGAGGGAGCTCTTAAAAAGAGCGGGGTTGGACAACGCACTATCTAAGAGGTGAGGGCTCGAAGGCACATTCAAAAGAGGAGGCAGGGTTAGAAAAACACACTACCTAAGAGGTAAGGGCTCTAAGGCACACTAAAAAGGAGGTATGGTTAGGAAACACGCTACCTAAGGTGTGGTGGCTTGAAGGCACATTAAAGAAGAGGCAGGGTTGGAAAACACACTACCTAAGAGGTAAGGGCTCTAAGGCACACTAAAAGGAGGTATGGTTGGGAAACACACTACCTAAGGTGGTTAATGGCTCTAAGGCGCACTAAAAAGGAGGCATGGTTGGAAAACACACTACCTAAGAGGTAAGGGCTCTAAGGCGCACTAAAAGGAGGTATGGTTGGGAAACACACTACCTAAGATGTGAGGGCTCGAAAGCACATTCAAAAGAGGAGGCGGGGGTTAGAAAAACACACTACCTAAGAGGTAAGGGCTCTAAGGCACACTAAAAAGGAGGTATGGTTAGGAAACACGCTACCTAAGGTGTGGTGGCTCGAAGGCACATTAAAGAAGAGGCGGGTTGGAAAACACACTACCTAAGAGGTAAGGGCTCTAAGGCACACTAAAAGGAGGTATGGTTGGGAAACACACTACCTAAGGTGGTTAATGGCTCTAAGGCGCACTAAAAAGGAGGCATGGTTGGAAAACACACTACCTAAAAGGTAAGGGCTCTAAGGCGCACTAAAAGGAGGTATGGTTGGGAAACACACTACCTAAGATGTGAGGGCTCGAAAGCACATTCAAAAGAGGAGGCAGGGTTAGAAAAACACACTACCTAAGAGGTAAGGGCTCTAAGGCACACTAAAAAGGAGGTATGGTTAGGAAACACGCTACCTAAGGTGTGGTGGCTCGAAGGCACATTAAAGAAGAGGCGGGGTTGGAAAACACACTACCTAAGAGGTAAGGGCTCTAAAGCGCACTAAAAGGAGGTATGGTTGGGAAACACACTACCTAAGGTGGTTAATGGCTCTAAGGCGCACTAAAAGGAGGTATGGTTGGAAAACACCCTACCTAAGGTGGTTAATGGCTCTAAAGCGCACTAAAGAGGAGGTATGGTTGGAAAACACACTACCTAAGGTGGTGGATGACCCTAAGGCTCATTAAAAAAGAGGTATGGTTAGAAAACTCACTACCTAAGATGGTTGATGGCTTGAAGGCACACTAAAAGGAGGCAGGGTTGGAAAACACGCTACCTAAGATGGTTGGTGGCTCGAAGGCACATTAAAAGGAGGCATGGTTAGAAAACACACTACCTAAGATGGTTAATGGCTCGAAGGAGAGCTAAAAGGAGGCATGGTTGGAAAACACACTACCTAAGGTGTGATGGCTCTAAGGCGCACTAAAGGAGGCAAGGTTGGAAAACACACTACCTAAAGTGGTTGATGGCTCTAAGGCACATTAAAAAGGAGGTATGGTTGGAAAACACACTACCTAAGGTGGTTGGCTCAAAGGCACATTAAAAGGGAGTAGGGCTCGAAAGCCTACTCAAAAGAGGAGGTAGGGTTAGAGAACACACTACCTAAGAGGTAAGGGCTCGAAAGCCCACTCAAAAAGAGGTGGATAGGGCTAGAAAGCGTACTATCTAAAATGTGAGGGCTCGAAAGCCCACTAAAAAGGAAGGTAGATAGGGCTAGAGAACACACTACCTAAGAGGCGAGGGCTTAAAAGCCCACTCAAAAAAGGAGGTAGGGTTAACGAACACACTACCTAAGAAGTGAGGGCTCGAAAGCCCACTCAAAAGCGGTGATTGTGAGACACTAATCTATCAAGATGAAGGTTATGCATCATGATCAATATGCATGTATACTTACCTGAGAAATGTAGGTCCCCTTTTCTTCATGGTGTCCTCCTTTCTTCATGGAGTTCTGATTTTCTCAAAAGCTCAAGGAGTTCCATATGGTTTGCATTGGCATGAAACCGAATGGAGTTGACGAAGAACAGGTTAAGTTGAAAGCTTTCCCTTTCTCTTTAAAAGGGGCAAAAGACATGGCTTTTCTCTATTCTCTCGGGATCTATTGGAACTTGGAATGCCATGAAGAAGATTTTCCTTGAGAAGTATTTCCCAGCATCTCGAGTTGCCAACATAAGGAAAGAAATATGTGGGATTCGACAATCTCATGGAGAGACACTCTCCGAATATTGGGAAAGATTTGAGCAACTCTGCATTCAATGTCCTCATCATCAAATACCTGATCAACTGCTCATTCAATATTTCTATGAAGGATTAATGCCTACTGACCGTAGTATCATTGATGCTGCAAGTGGAGGTGCATTGGTAGATAAGACACCCGAGGCTGCACGACAATTGATCTCAAACATGGCGGCCAACTCGAAACGGTTTGGCACTCGTGGAGATTTCTCAAACAAACGAGTAAATGAGGTAAGTGTTTCTAACCTTGAAAATAAAGTTAATGATCTTACTTCTCTTGTGCGTTCTTTGGCTTGTGGAAATGTACAAGCGGTAAAAGTTTGTAGCATATGTTCCTTACAAGGACATGCCTCAGATTCTGCTGGGGTTGTCCATTGAATGCTCCATCAACTGCATTAGCCTGTTCAATATAATCTTCTTGCATTGTTGGGCACATATCTGAGGCATGTCCTTGTAGTGTGAAGGCGGCTGGCGGCTGGTGGCTGGTGGCTGGTAGCTGGTTTGTGGTTTGTGGTTTGAGGTTGGTGGTTTGAGGTTGGTGGCTTGAGGTTGGTGGCTGCCTTCCTTGACCTTCTGGATTGATGTTCTTGAGGAGCTAAATTGCTGAAATTAAAACTTGGATATCGGTTTTGATGCTTCGGAATGTAATTTGGACTCGTTTCTTCATGAAACCTGTTTCCTGGCAGAATTCAGTTGTCATCTTTGGAAAATCATATCTCCTTCATATGACATCGTTTTTGGCTGAACGTTTGAGCGTGGATAGGTCTTTGAATTAGGAATCCAAGAAAATTGAGTTTGCATCAATTGGACTTCTGTAGCTCCGGATATTAAATTTTGAATGGCCAAAGGTCAATACTGGCAGAATGCGAGATTTGACTTTGCAGGATGTGATTTCCATGATTTTTCTCCTTTTATTTTTCTTCCATTACATTTCCAGAAAGGTATGGATGTTAGCTTTTTAGTGCCACTAGAATCACTTCATTTCGATCTCTAGAACTCACGCTCTGCACAAAACATCGATGAACGTCAAATCTGCCAATTACCTCCAATTTACTCCCTTTTGCATCTTTCATCCAAAAATGCCTTCAAAACATAAAACAAAGAATATCAAGGCATTTTATATATAAAACATGGACAAAACATTAGGTAAATGTGGGTGAAACTATCGAATAATATGGTTACATCACTTGATTAGATTTAAATTCCTAGTTTTTGGCTTTTCTATGAAATGAAAAAAAAGTTTCATGCCATTGATTTTTGAAATAGTACTTTCATTACTAGTTTTTTTAAGTAGTAATCATGTCAATAAAAGGAATGACAAGAATAAAAATATGATTAATGTCATTAGTAATACTTTTTTTTTATAGATAAAACTCATTATTAAAAATTGATGCTTGAGTTTTGTATTTGATAACCAATTTAGTATTATTTGTTGTAGAAAGTTTTTCAAAAGTGCTTTGTAAAAATTGTTTTAAAACTATTCCTTCTTTAATACAATTCAAATATGCACCTATATCAAACAAGACAACACTATTTATTTTACAATCATTTGAAAATATTAATGTAATTTTTATGATATACTTATTTGAAGTAATTTGAGTTAAAACATGTTGAAAATATTCAGGAATGTGCTCGGTATTTGATAATGCATGATCCAATACATGATTATCTAAGGTTTGATCTTTTGATTCTGGTTTAGAATCAGACTAGCTTTCTAACTTTGTAAGAAGCTGTTGTAAAATAGAAGTCTTTTTGTTGGGTTTGTTTAAGATTTTGTAGTTCATTCAATAGCAACATATTTAGATTTTTTGTTGTTGAGAATTTTGGTAATTTTATAGGTATTTGTACTGGTTGATGACAATAATGATTGTTTTTGAAGATGTTGTGGTGTTTTTGACTTATGAAATGAACTCATAAGTTTATCCATAAAGGTTATTATTATTATTATTATTATTATTATTATTATTATTAAGGATCATTAAGTCTTTTAATAGCTTTAAGAATTAATTCTTGGTATTGGGTTAAGATATTTTTTTTTCAAATGTTATGGTTTGATATGTTTGAGCCAAAGCTGGATGTTATTAACTCATATATTTGGAAGGGTTCTTTATAAATGTCTGACAACTTGGATTCAATCTCAGATGCTTCAACAAAGAGGTTTTAGATATAGTGAATGCCTTCTTCTTCTAATTATATTTCATATAACTTTGTGTTGATTCAAAAAAATATAGAGGTATGACCTTTCTAGCTATATTTGTAACATGTAATGTTTTTTAGATCAATTTTAGGCTTGGGTTTTGGTATTGATTGAAAAGGTTTTTTGGGCTTTGTAGTGGTCTTTTTATAGTATGGCTTAATTTTACTATAGAAACATTTGTATTTATTGGTTGATCTTGTATTAAGTGGTTTGTTGGGCTTTAAGGTGGTAGATTTGAAGCATGAACCATTACAAGTTGACTTTGGTAAGAATAGGTTAAACTATTGACAAAAACTTCATAGTTCCTATCTAGTTCTTCTCATTTCCCACTTAATGCGTTTTTGAAGTTTAAGGTCTTAACAATCTTAAGACCTTCTTTTTGAGTAAAATGACAAGCTCAACATATGTTAACTAATCATAAAGGATTGCTTTGGAGATAAAAATGTCTTCGATTGTGTTCATGACTCTTTCTCTTAGGAGGGTTGGCAAACTAGTAAGGATTTTTTTTTCTCAAAAATATTGGTTTGAATCTTCTCGGAGCATGACATGAGTAAGGAAAATGTTTTTGTACCATTGGAACTCATTGAGTTTTTTGCATCTAAGGTTGAAAAGAAGTTCAACATTTTTATCTTTGAGAAGTGAAGGATCTCTTACAAAATGAAGGGAAATTGTTAAAATGAGGGTTGAAATTGCATCTAAGATGGTGTTTCCACCAGGGTCAAGAATATATATTTGGTCTTTTGTCATTTGGATGGAGTTAAGGATTTCAAGGTGTTGGGTTTTAGTGAGATGATAATCCTACTATCCTTTTAACTAACCAGAAAAACCAACTATAAGAAATTCAACTATAGCTTTGTTTGAAGTTTCAATTTGAGTTTTATAGGTATTGACATTTATAATCATTTATTGTAAGGTGTTTAGGATATTGTATTCATATATTTTGTCTATGCTCCATTCATAGAGAGAAAAGGCACTGAATCTTTGTTGGTTTGTAATAGCCAGTTCATTATAGAGGGTTATATCAAGGGCAATGATTGTTTTAAGAGTATGATTTCTCCAAACGAGTTTATTAATTTCAATAGTTTCTTTATGAAAGGCTTATTCATTAGTGGTCTGAGTTTGGTAAGTTTGAATAATGTTTATGTGGCTTGTGTAGATTTGGAGATTATTACTAACTTATAGGGCATCAAGAGCAATCAAGGTGGAGGACGAAGCTTCAAGGTGGTTAAGGTGATCTTTAATAACTTTAAGAAAGTCAATTTTATTGTTTTGGAATTGAGTTTAGCTAGTTCTTGTAATTTGGTATGATTTCAATACTGGGTTTTTAGCTTTTGGTCTACAAATTTTGTAGTTTCAACTGGAGAAACAATAGTCTTTGGGATTTGTTTATTTATTCTAGACAATTGTTTTCCTATGGTATTGAGGTTGGTATTGGTGAAGTTCTTTTGCTTGATAATGTGTTTGGTGTTTATGGTAGTGTCTTCACTTGAGTTTTTGTAAGGGGTAACATCTATAGTCTGATGATTATGAGGAATTTTGAGGTTTCTCAAGGATGGATGTTTAGACTTAATAAAAGTACAAGTGATAAGTTTCCAAACAAGAGTTTTATTTCGAGATGTTATAAGGCATGCATGCTTTGGAAATGGATATGTAATATGGTGTTCAAATACATAAAATGATTCGAACCACTCAAAGAATAAAATTTGGACTTTATGTAATGCAACAAAATTTAAGCTAAAAGTCTTAAAGAATCAAGATCTCTTTTCAGAGTTACAAGTACTATAAAAATCATCAATAAAATATTTTATGTTTATAATCAAATTTGTTTAACATTCAGCTCATTTTAGATGTTTTCGACTACAGATGAGAATGTTGGGGAGGTTGGTGGAGAAAATTGGTTAGTGTTTGTATATAATGGTTTAAGTATATTTGTGGTATAATCAACATTTTGAAAACTAGTGCTAGGAATATTAGAGGTTGATTTTTTAGATGAGTTTGTGTGGTAAGATATATTTATAATTGAAAAAATTTCAAAAATTCTCTCAAGATTTATTATACTAGATGTAGAAAATTCATTTAAGAATCTAGAACTAGCTGAATGTTTAGGGAAGGATAGTTTAACTTTATCATTACTATCATTACTATACTAGGTTGTTTGTTTGAGTTGAATATTTAATTGTGGTAGTTGCAAAGGTTTAGGTTGGGTAATATCTTTAAAGATCTAGTTTTTCTAGTAGGATAATATTTTTTTATTGTATAGATTTAGGTACAACTATATTGATCTAGAAAGGTATATTCGTAAGAAATAAGATTTTATATTTATGGAATTAAAATTTATGTTTTGTAATGAAACTTAAAAATTAATGCTACATGAATTGATACTTTAAACATGTTATACTAATGAGTTTTTTTTTCCAGTTTAATGAGTTTTTGGTTTTTTTTTCTTTTTGGTTTTTTTTTATCTAATGAGATGCTGCTTTTTCGAAAATAGAACCGTTAGCCTTACCTTGGTTTCAGCAACGGCTAGTTTTTTTTTTTTTTTTTCTCGCATCGCGGAGCAGCCCTAAACACAGCCAGATCGGATATCTTCTGTCTTGTACCTCTCACGCACAGATACGAATTGCAGAAGTCGATTGACGGTCTAGTCTGGAGGATATTTTGAGATAAAATCAAATAAATCGCAACTGTGAGAGCAGATGAATGAATAATCGGTGATGATGAAGCAAGAGCAGGCAACCCTAGGCCCGAATCCCCCAAATCCTCCTCCTCGGAGGCCGAGGGTGAGGGAGGTCAGTTCCAGGTTCATGTCTCCAATTGCTTCTCCCTCCTCCTCTCTTTCCCCTCTTCCGTCCAATAAACAGCGCTCCAGCTCCGTGCAAAGGCAGCGCCGCAGCCAGGAATTGGACGCCGACTGCAGCCCGCAGCGAAGAAGCCAACAACAACAACAACAACATCATCATCAGCGTGCTGTGGTCAAGCTTTCCAAGGAGAACAAACCAAGATCCCATACCCATAGTCACAGGCCCGATACCCCTACACTCAACCCCATCAACACATCCTCTTACTCTAAATTACTATTGATGCATCAACGTTCCACCTCCAACATCAACATCTCATCGGCTGCTGCGAAGCTGTTGAAATCCACTGGGATCTCCATTTCCAGTGATTCCTCTTCGGATCATCACAACATCAATAATGATGTCAGAAGCTCTCTTCCTGATCTCCTCGGCGATACTGATACTAGGTTTCTAGCGGAGAGAAATCTCAACAGGCTTAATAATAATAACAATCCGTGTGCTTCCCCTTGCTCCCGTTCTCTCAATTTACAGCGATCTACAAGCAGCTGCGATCCCTCCTTGTTTCATTCACTCAAATCTGCAAAGCTGCCTCCAGTGGGCCCTTGCTCCAAGATCCCTATTGATGCTTCTAGAAAAACAAAGAAAGTTTCTTGTCACCAAGAAGATGTGCAATCTCTCAAGCTGCTGCACAACCACTACCTGCAGTGGAGATTTGTCAACGTAAAAGCACAGGCTTCCACACAAGCTCAGACAAACGAAACTGAGGTACTATACTATCTCATTCCTTAATATTTGCTATTTTGTTCAATTCCAATCTCAAAAGTGATTAATCCTCTCTTCTCTTTCGTAGAGAAACCTGTATTCCCTTGGTGTCAAGATAGCAGAATTATACAACTCAGTGAAAAGAAAACGCGTTGAGCTTGGCCTTCTGCAGAGAATTAAACTTTTATGGACCATTATTGAAGCTCAAGTAAGGCTGCTGCTGCTGCTGACACACACCCATTCTTTTTTATTGTATCTATTGAATTCTACAGTTTTTTTCCCCTCTTCTTCATCAACTTTTGCCCCAGAACTATAATAATGCATAACAATAAAAAAAAACAAATTGCCTGTATCTCACCTGGTTGATGCGTTTAACTTGTGTTTTGCATTTAGGCATCTCTATTGTGACCAAACAATCTACAGTTACATGTAATAGTTTACAGCAACAATAGTGCTATTTGTTGTTCTAATGGAATCAATTTTATAGATGCCATATCTGGATGAATGGTCAGCTTTTGAAACGGATTATTCAGTATCCCTGTCAGAAGCAATTCAAGCTTTGTTGAATGCCTCACTTCAAGTTCCAATCAGTGGAAATGCTAGAGTATGTTTTACTCTTTTCCTTTGGTCACTTTCAGGGTTTTATCATTCTTGTGTGCTGTACTCTGACAACGATATGGATGTCCATTGTAGGCTGATATTAGGGAGGTAGGGGAGGCATTGAACTCTGCAGCAAAATTGATGGACACAATAGCTTTTCACATTGAAAGCCTTATGCCAAAGGTGAGGTGGATTTTCTCACATTTTTCTCTAATAATCAATGAATGGAAGTACTTCTGTTGGGAAGTGAAAAAACATCTAACCATAAACTATATACGCCAACCACACGGGTAGGAGAACCAATGGAGAAAAGTTTTCGAAGGAGAAAGGTTGTTTGAGACCAGCCTAATTGTGTCCTACAAAGGAAAACAATGCGGCATAAGGGCATAGTGTTAGAAAGAGGGTCCCGTGTTTGCTACAAAATCTGAACAGTTAGTTAATTAGACTCAAAGGGTGGATAAAAAGAATGCCTGATGGTACTCAAAAAGTGGGCCAACCAACAGTCTGTTAACTGAAGTAGGTAGGTGCTTCCCTCTTTTTCCAAACAGAATTGCCTTCTCTTCTGTCACACCCATGTCTAATATGCCAAAATAGTGTCACAAGCTATAATCCTTGCCTTAACCAAAATTAAATTTGCCTCCATTTCTTATCCTCCAACCCATCATGAATGATTCTTTTGAACATTTCTTGATGCAGGCTGAAGAAACAGAACATTTGATCTCAGAAGTAGCTAGGGTGACTGGAGGAGAAAGAGGTCTTATTGAAGAATGTGGGGATCTGTTGTCAATGACATATAATTCACAGGTCTGCGACACCATAATTCTGTTCATAATTAATTATACTACTGATATCTTATTGTATTCTGTGCCCATTCCCTGAGCTCATCAATCACTTGGATAAGAAGAAAGAAAAATGTTAAACTCTAATTAACTACCATGTTTCGGACGCCCCTGTTCTTTTAACCGCTAAATGACGGTATTGATAAAATGGTGGGCCTGATTTCAGGTGAAGGAATGCAGCTTGCGAGGGCAGCTAATTCAGTTCTATCAGAGCCGTCACAATCAACAACAGGGAGAGGAGCAATCATGGACTCCGTATTATTTGTTTCTACATACATGAAGCATGGATGGAGTAGATAAGTAGAATCATCTCATGAATCTCTCTCCGATTCTGCCTCAAATGAGCTTTTTTGGGGCCATATTTTTTGTGCCTTTGCATTTACAATATGCATACAAAGAGTATGTCTGTTTTGTTTTGTTTTGTTATGGTATTGTATGTACCACCATAGCAAGCAATATTAAACTGTAATAAAAATCACCAATTGGAGAGTTTTGTCATGGCAATTTATGACGTGTATATTATGTAGTCACTGCGCAGTTAAACCACAGCAGAACTGAATTATCTGGGACAATTTCAGACAATGCACGCATGAATTGCAAGACAGTTTTCTCAGCAATATACTTGCTCATTAAATGATGTACATGATGTACACCACTCTTTCTCCCAGTACTCTAAAATCCTAGCTATCAGTCAGTTCCACGCTTCCAGTTTGAAAGGTAACATACAAGTAATAAACATAAAGAGCAAACCACCCTGAAACTTCTAACAATACCGTTTTCCAATTTCACAAACTCAATCAGGTAAAGAGTAATCTACATGTCTCCCTCTTTTAGCCAAAACTTCAAAAAGTAAAAAAATAATAATAATCATGAAATATGGTTTCTTGCTAGCTTCAAGTATGGGTTTAAGTGGAACAGCAACCTTTCTTCGTGTTCCCCGAGGCATCGGCAACATTGATAGTGGTTCCTTGACCAGGAACTGTAGAATTGGCAGCTGCTTCCTGAGCTGCTAATGTCTTCTTGCTAATAATATGATAGATCTCTGTCAAAATGGTTTGGAACGCCTTCTCAATATTGGTGGCTTCTAGAGCTGATGTCTCAAGAAATGAGAGACCTTCTTTCTCAGCCAAGGCATGACCATCCTCCTCTTGAACAGCCCTGAGATGATTCAAGTCAGACTTGTTTCCAGCCATCATGATAACAATGTTTGAGTCTGCATGGTCTCTTAATTCACGAAGCCATCTCTGGACATTGTCAAAAGTCTGCCTCTTGGTTATGTCATAAACAAGAAAAGCACCAACAGCTCCTCTATAATAAGCACTAGTGATAGCTCGGTACCGCTCCTGACCTGCTGTATCCCAAATCTGTGCCTTTACCGTCTTCCCATCCACCTTCACCAAAAGGAAAATAAAATAAAATAAAATAATGATCAGCTAGCTGTTTTAGTGTTTGATTGGAGGCAACGAACATCAGTTAATTTAAATGCCCCGGTAGCATACAAAAGATTTAGAAGCTTAAATCATATAAAGAGGCTTAGACACAAAGTGTAAACAGCAGATATTGAATGGACTACAAAAGGGGGAGCTTTGAGTTGTAATGGTATGGTGAGCAAATAGTTTTGCGCAAGGTTCCATTTCATCATATCATCAAACAAGCGGAGGGAAGGGAACTAGAATAACTTAATGAATTCTATCTAATAGGAATCCAACAAGGACGAGCATCACAAACTAAGTATCAAACGGGGATGGGATCGTCGTTAATAGTTTTGGGTTTGGAAGAGCTAACAATGAAACTATTAGCATGAATAGATAAGATAACATATGACTAACAAATGGATGGAAAGAAAGAATAATAGCAAAAGCAATCAATCAAAAAGCGAAACAATACATACAAAAAAAAAACTCAAGATATGAGTCATGTCTGTGCCTTTTCTTTTCTGTAAAAAAATAAAACAAAATACAGTAATATGTATTTATGAAATGAATAATAAAAGGAAATGAATAATAAAAGAAAATGAAGAAATATTGAGAGCAGAGCATAGGAAAAGAGGAAAGGAAAAATACTTGGAGAGTTCTGGTGGCAAACTCAACACCGATGGTGGACTTGGATTCCAGGCAGAATTCATTTCTGGTAAACCTGGAAAGAATATTGGATTTGCCAACACCAGAGTCCCCGATCAGCACGATCTTAAACAGATAATCATACTCATGATCTACTCTATGAGCCATTTTTTATCTTCTTTATTTTAATAATAGTAGCACCAATACTCTCTCCTCAGATTTCTCTGACCTGCCAGATCCAACAACCAAATTCACTTCTTCAGTCTTACATCATATAATCAGTCAATCAATCATACAAAACAAAACAAAAACAAACAGATCTATCTATCTATCTATCTATCCATCCATCCCGAAAGAAAGATTAAAAACAACTCACCCTCTGAATGAGGAGAGCAATCGATCGAGAAGACAAATGTCCTTCCTTTTTTATTATGAATTTATGTATGTGGAGTATATATACTTGCGCAGCAACCTTTTCTTTTTATATAATTTCGACGGAATTTTCTGTGAAAAATTATATATATATATATATATATATATATTAGAAGAAGTAGAAGAATCGGGAGAGAGCGGAAAAAACAAGGACGGGGAGGGGAGGAAAAAAGGGTTTGAAACGGCCCAATAAATACAAGGTTTTTTTTGGGAGACCATTTTATTTATTTAGGAAACTAAAATAAAATGTAATGCTCTATGTCTGTCTCTACTACTTCGAACGTGTAAGCGACGTGCCGTTTGTTATTGTTATTGTTATTGTTAGTATTTAGGGGAAAAAAGGACAGGATAGTGGTGACAAATGAAAAGAAAAGAAAAGAAAAGGAGGTCAAATAACAATAATGGTGTGAGATGGGTGGCGATGGCAGCCTGGCTGACACTGGCGGAGGCAGGCAGTGGCTTTTTAGTGATTTCCACGCCCATTTATTTATTCGGATTTGGTGGAGGCCGGAGGGAGAATCATATTACTGAGCTCTTTTTTTAAACACACAGAGGGTATGTATGTATGTATGTATGTATGTATTGGGTTCAACAAATTCAACGGCTCACAGATAACACACGTATTAAATAAAACTATTGTTATTGGGCCTGGGCTTTTGTCTCACCTTCATAAAAATAAATAAAGACAGGTTTGGGCTTGGTCCGGCCGCCTCCCGGGTTGTTTTCTGCTGCATCTTTTCTTTTATTTATTTAACAAGGAAGAAGAAACACACAAATCATTCTGTGCATGTCCCGTGTCTTTGAACAAGAAGAAGAGTTGCAGAGAGAAATAGTGACCGGACGATGGCTTTGAAGTTTTTGAACAAGAAGGGATGGCACACGGGGAGCCTTAGGAACATAGAGAACGTGTGGAAAGCTGAGCAGAAGCACGATGCCGAACAGAAGAAGTTGGAGGAGCTCCGCAAACAGATTCAAGATGAGCGTGAGCGTTCTGAGTTTCGTCTTCTCCAGGAGCAAGCTGGTCTTGTCCCGTAAGAATCTCCTTCTTTTTACATTTCTTCCCTTCAATTCCACTAACTAATCAAACTACTAGGGTTAGGGTTGGTAATTAATCGCTTATTCATTATTATTCAATCGTGTCAGCAAGCTGGTCCTCTTCTTTTCTTCAAATTCAATGCAAATAAAATCAACCAACCAACCAATCGTACTACTGGGGTTAGTAGGATTAGGGTTAGGGTCTTATTACTTAATTGATGATTCAAATGTGGCAGGAAGCAAGAAAGGTTGGAATTTCTTTATGATTCGGGATTAGCAGTTGGCAAGACCAGTGGCAGTTCCAGCGGAGGGGGGGTTGGAGTTGCGTTCAAGGCTCTTGAAGAATCCATTCCCGGCAGCACCACCGGCAGCAGCAACAACAACAACGCGCCATCCTCTTCTGCCCAGCAGTCGTCTGCCCCTGGAGCCTTATTCGAGGACAAGCCTCACTCTTCCAATGACGCTTGGAGGAAACTCCATTCCGATCCTCTCCTTTTGATTCGCCAACGAGAACAAGAAGCCCTTGCCCGTGTCAAGAACAACCCCATTCAAATGGCCATGATTCGCAAATCTGTAAGCTTTTTTCTCTGTTTTTTTCCTTTTTCTCTTTTTTTGATGAATAACAATTTTCAATGAATGGCTTCCTTATCTTTGTTTTCTCCATCTATGTAATTGATCATGCATTCCCATTTTGTAATGTTGAACTGTCTGTTAGGTTTTGTGAAAATACGTTATTAGATATGAAATTGATGGTGAATAGCTAGTTCTATCAACTGTTAAACTTAAATCTCAAGGTAGTAGTACCTTTGGTACCATAGACGTATCCTTGGCTCATAACCTGGCGACATCAACATTCCCATCAGACATGCATACTTTTATTTTTTTAATATTAGCTGAAACGTTTCTATTTACATGCTGAGGGGAAAGAAGATCAATATCATTGGAGAATCTCAAACTTTTTATTGCAAATAACCAGTTTTGTGCGCTTGCTGAACCAATGATTACTTTTTTGTAGGTTGAAGCAAGTAAAGAGAAGGAGATGAACCATGATAGAAAGGAACACCAAAAGAAGCACAGTCATAGTAAAGGAAAGCATCACAGGCATTCATCGAAACTGCAATCTGATTCTGAAAATGTCAGTGGTGAAGGGGAAAGACGGAGAAAGACTAGTGATCACAAGCATTCATCTTCCAAACGACAATCTGATTCAGAAGATGTCAGAGTTGAAGGGGAAAAGAGGAGAAAAACTAGTGATAGAAGGAGTTCAAAGTATGATGAGCATCATTATAAAGCACAAGTTGATTCAGATGGTGAGTCAAGTGAAAGAGAAAACCAGAGAGGAAGGAATAGCTATCGGGGTTCAAAATACAGAGAGCGATCTCCTCGTGGGTACTCACACCCAAAAGCTGGAAAAAATGATGGTCAGGATACTCACAGGAAGAATCATGGCAAGTCAATGAATGAGAGGTATTCATTGGAAGGCAAGACAGATTTTGATGCTGATAGAAAGGGAAGGGATGCAAACAGTTCTCGTGAAGCAAGGTCTTATGCTTCTTCCGAGTCCGTTCGCTATGATTCAAACTATAAACGCCGAAATGTCGCTTCTAAACTGACAGAAGAAGAGCGACTTGCTAAGCTACGGGAGATGCAAGTTGATGCTGAGTTGCATGAGGAGCAAAGATGGAAACGTTTGAGGAAGGCAGAGGAAGATGATGCACGAGAAGCTACTCATACAAGCATGTTGGGTGGCAGGAATTTCCTAGATGCTGCTCATAAAAGTGTGTATGGAGCTGAGAAGGGGGGGAGCTCAACCATTGAGGAGAGCGTCCGTCGTCGTGCACATTATTCACAAGGAAGGACTGAAGTGGGTGATGGCAATGCTTTTCGCCGATGAAGCACTTCAACCTTGGTTTTTGCCTTTCTTGTAGTTCCAGGTGTGTTCCTCACCTTTCAATGCATGTGCGCATGTTCCATAATATCGACCTCCCTCCCACCCACCTTTGTCAAACCGTCTTGTAAAAGTAAGTGATTGATTCAAATAGCTATTGATTTGATGTATCTCCTTGGAAAACTCAGCAACATCATAAATGGTTGATATTATATCCAATTGTACACCTTATTATTTTGAAGATTTTCTAGAATTCACTAAATTATCTGGAAAACAAAATGCTGCTTTGCGTAAGTTTCCAATCATGCATATACGATGTCTTGAACTCCCCTTATCTTTAGCCTATGAGAATAGAATAATCAAACTACTGTGATATTATTTGTTTTTTGCACTCCCTGTTGAAAAATTAGACAACTCCTGCAAACTATAAAAGGGAAACAAAGTACTATTTTCATTTTACACAACCTTTTAAGCTTTGTTTTTCAACCCAATGTACTTTTGACCATCAAATATCAGGCCCCTTTTGCTCTGAGCCTGTGATAGCTGTCGTTAGTCCTCCTATCTCAACCTTATTCAAACTTTAGAGTGCACTTGGATTCCCAATATTTCATTTGACCCTATTGTTTTTTGTTTTTGTTTATGAAACTCTTGAACCATTGTTTATCCCCTTTCTTTCCCTCTTTCCCTTCTACACCAATCTATGCTGTGGCAGTCCTATTGCTCCTTTAGGATCAACAGAAAAAAAAATTATTCTTCAAATATAAAGCTCCCCCCCTAAAGTTACAGGATATTTTCAGTCAATTTTCCTAAAATATAGCTGAAATAAAAGATATTTGTGCTTTTTATATCCTTGGTGCCTAACTGCCTATAGGAATTAGGGAGTGAATTGCTAACAAAAACTTGCATGATATAGAAGAGCATTCATCTTGAAAAACAATCATGGGGATTGGTTGTAATGTTTATGTAGTAAATATGACGGGGATATCATATCTATGTGCATAGAGGGTAGCCTAACCTGATTATCGATGATAGGGAGATGCAGTCAATTTAACCTGTTGTTCTTTGGTTTTTTTGGTTGGGAGATTCAATCAATTTGAGCTTATTTCATTGTTTTATTTAAGTTATTTATGTTAGATAATTTTAATTGGTTGTTTAAGCCTAATAGTTTAGTGTTTTAGGGTTATGCTATTTATAAGTTTCTCTCTAAATTTGTGAGACAATTTTTTTATGATGAAATAAAATGATAGATTTTTCTCTTCTCGAATTCTTTTTTCTTCATAGTTTTTTTTTTTAACTTTTAATTCTTAACCTTTTTCTTTCTTGCATTAATTCTTTTTATTTATTGTTTTGTGTTAATTTTGATACTAAAGCTCAGAGTTTTAATTGTTTTTATAATTAAATGATATATGGGCTTGTTTAAATTCATTGATATTCCTAAATCTTGTGATAAGCTTTCAACAAGGAAAAAAAAAAAACATAGAAAATATATATAGCTTGTCTTTTCCTGTTTATAATCAAAATTTGAAAAAAAGAAAAAAAGAAACAGCCTTCAACCACTCGTTGCTCAGATAAAACCAGCCTCTCCCAGCAAACCTTGCATTTCCTTCCCTCTGAAATCAACAGGCCCCAGCATCTTTTCCAAACCAGCCGAACCTAACCCTTTTGTTTGGAAGATCTGCCACCTGCCATCAATCGTCAACCACCTCAAAAATCTCCACCATCGATCTCGGCAACTACACCAACAACAAGAGTTTCTCAGGCAAATTAATTTACTAGAGACATGTTATCTGCCACATCATCAATTCTTTCCACCTCAGCTGCCACGCACACAACCTTTGCCATCTTATCAGCCATGTTGCCAATCTCTACCACGTTGTTTGAACTTCATCGCCATGTCCGTCCCAACACTGCCACATTAACACCACATCACCATCATCATGTACTGTCCTATCAGCGCCATGTCAAACACCACATCACCATCATCATATACTGCCATATCAGTGCCATGTCAATGTCTTTGCCTAAAAATCGATTTTGAAATTCCAGGTTACTAATATAATTTTAAACAATAAATATTAATATTGATAGTTTTAAATTTATATATTGTAGAATTAATTACTCCTATTACATTATGAAATAAAAAATATTATATATAAAAAACTTATTTTTTTTTATTTTGTGCACACCTTTAAATTATTTATAATTGATATCTATTACGTAAAAATGGTCATAAAAAACCAATAAGACCTGCTTTTTTTAATCGTAGATAAAATATTATCGAACCGTAAAAAAAATATTAAAGTTTTGAATAATTTAATTTACTCTATACTAGTTTTCTTGGGAAAAAAAAATTGTTCACATCACCCAAACGAAAAAAAGAATTTAATCGTCAACTCTAAACTAGTTTTTTTTTTTTTTAAAAAAAAACTAGTTAAAAAAATTAATACAAACCACCACCAAACAAAAAATGATCACGCCTGACTAGTGATATTACCTTGTCCACTTGAACAATGAGTCAATTCACATGTGACATTATATTTGATTAATCATTGACACTTAAGGATCTATTAGCATGCATGGTAAGGAAGAAGCAACATTGATTGTTGTTTTTCTTAATTAGCGTATCTAAACGCCAAAAAATGTAGGCCTCATTCTTATAGTATGTGATTTCTTTTGTACCAACATTTGTGATCTCAAATTGCATTTCTAAGTTAACGTGTCGCATGCATTTATGTCAAATGATCTTTTGTCGCATGTCCAAGTCCCAACATTGCCACATTAACACCACGTCACCATCATCATGATACTCTTATCAGCGCCATGTCAAACACCACATCACCATCATCATATATCGACATGTCAAAAACATTTCAATATCTTTGCCATAAATTCCCCACGTACTAATATTATTATTTAGAGTTATCATTAATATTATTTTTATGCCTAAAAAATTAAAAAATCCCACGTTGTAGTTTTTTTGGTTAATTTTTGTGCATCAACCTCTTTTTTTTGTTATTGATATCCATTACCTAGGGGTGAGCAAAAAAATGGAAAAATTGATTAAATCGAGAAAATAAAAAAAAATAACCGAAAAAACCGAACCATGAAAAAAAACATATTAAAATTTTGAAAAAACCGACCGGTTTGGTTCCGTTTTGGTTTTATAAATTTCAAGCAAGAAAAACTGAACTGAACCTAAACCGAAAAAAATTGAAAAAAACCGAGCCAAACCAAAAAAATCGAGTCAAACTGGTTTTTGTCCATATAAACTGAATCGAACCAAAACCGGTCGGTTTGAACCGGTTTCATTTTTTTTTAAATTTCGGTTTGGTTACCTTTTTTTTTGATAAAAACCGAACAAAACAAAAGGTGATCACCCCTACTATTACCTTGTCCTCTTTGATAATTGTGAGTCATTGTGTTGACATTATATTTGATTAATCATTTACACTTAAGGATCTAGTATTGCATGCTTATAATCTTATTGATGTTTTTTGTTCTTGATTAATCTTCACATAAAAAAAAAATTAGCTTTATTTTTATATTGTGATTTCACTTGTAAGAATCATTTGTGATCTCAATTTCATTTTTAAGTTAGTGTTGCATGCATTTATGTCATGATCATTTGGTGTCCAAACTAAAGTTTACACTTACCGTAGACCTGAACCTTAGTGATACTCTTATGGCCATTTAAAGAGAACTACAAACTTAGATGATCAACATGTTTAAAAAAATTGAGCCCTAAAAGAGTTCTCAAATAAAGCACCCAAAGACCAATAATCTTCAAAATGTTAAGCTCCATGATCCTTTACCCTTTGTCACGCAATGAGGATTATGAAGATAATATCAATTTACTAGGTTATGTCCAAATTATATCTACTAAGATTTTTAAGTGTTTGTTCCATTTTATATTCTTAATCATATAGTGTTCATCTTTACGAACTTAGAAAGCCTGTAGATCTTCTTTCTATGTCTCTTCATTCTATAATATCTGATTTAGCTAAGTCTTTTGCATGTAGAATTCATAATATGCATATTGAGATTTTAAAACAAATTCAAGCAAGTAATGAACACTATATAATTTGAGCTAATTTACATAAGTATCATGATGCATTTAATGTTGAAGATTATTTCATGATACAAATTAGACTTGAATGGTGTCATTTGAAAACCAATCATAAATTTCAAGTGAGTAGTACTAGACCATTCAAAGTGTTGCAAATGATTGAATCAAATAATTATATCATTAAATTAACACTAAACTTTAATATTAGCTCTATTTTTGACATGAATGACATCGTTATATATAAAACACAACAGTCTACCCCTGATGCTCTTTTTGAAACCATTGCCCTATTACCCTTATCTTTAGCACAAAAGGAACATATTAATGCTAATTTGAATGCACAAATTGTTTTTACTAGGAATGGTGAATTTCAGCGAATCCCAATGTAACTATACTTGGATTATCAAAGAGACATCACAACACGTTGATCCTTATCTTTGGGAGCATTATTGGAGCTGCCTTGAATTTTACATAATGAGATCAAGTTCTTCCTGCCCTAGGAGAGTTGATGGGGACATCAGATCCGATATACTATTTACACATGCGTATGATTATCGATAATGGAGGGTAGCCCAACCTATTGTTCTTTGGTTGGGAGATTGAGCCCATATAGATTTATTTCATTGTTTTATTTGAGTTATTTGTGTTAGACAATTTAATTCATTGGTTGAGCCCAATAGTTGAATGTTTTAGGGTTATGCTATTTATATGTTTCTCTTTCAATCTATGAGATAATTTTTCATGATGAAATAAAATGACAGATTTTCCCTTCTTGAATTCTCTTTTTTTCCTAGCTTGTCCCTTTCTTTGCTTTTAATTCTTAACTTCTTTCTTTCCTACTTTAATTCTTTTTATTTGTTGTTCCAAATCAAAATAGCAATAAAACAACTACACAAGAATAATCTATTTCATTAGCATATGTGATACATTTAATTTTAAGTTTGTATTTTTGATATTGCAATGGCAAATTAACCTTGTACCCTGATTGTTTAGTTCTTAGATATTTTGTTAGGCTAGGATGATTGATAAAAATCTAGGTGATGATGCTTGGTGGATCGAAATAGTGAACACTTAATATAGTAGTTACAAGCCATGTTCTCTACTCATCACTTATGTACAAAAAAGTGAAATGGACTTCTGAAAGCGAGGTTTTAACTTAATAGGGTTTAGGGTTTAGGATTTAGATTTTAGGGTTTGGGGTTTGGGGTTTGGGTTTTCGGGTTTGGGGTTTGGGGGTTTGGGTTTTGGGTTTTGGGTTTTGGGTTTTGGGGTTTTGGGTTTAGGGTTTTAGGGTTTTTAGGATCTAGGATCTAGGGTTTGGGGTTTAGGGTTTGGGGTTTTTGGGGTTTGAGGATTGGGGTTTCGTATTGGGGTTTTGGGTTTTGGGTTTCGGGTTTTGGGTGAGCTTAAGGTTTAAGGGTTTAGGGTTTTGGGGATTTGGGGTTTTGAAGTTTAGGGTTTCGGGTTTAGGGTTTAGTGTTTTGGATTTTGGGTTTTGAGTTTAGGATTTAGAGTTTTTTGGTCTAGGGTCTAGGGTTTGAGGGTCTAGGGTTTATGGTTTAAGGGTTTAGGGTTTGAGGTTTTGGGGTTTGAGTTTAGGGTTTCGGGTTTAGCATTTATGGTTTAAGGTTTATGGTTTTTAGGGTCTAGGATGCAGGGTGTAGGGTGTAGGGTTTAGGGTTTTAGGGTTTTTGGGTATTAGGTTTTGGGTTTTGGGTTTTGGGCTTTTACGGTTTAGGGTTTAGGGTTTAGGGTTTCGGGTTCGGGGTTTTGGGTTTGGGTTCGGGTTTGGGGTTTGGGGTTTATGGTTTAGGGTTTGGGGTTTGGGGTTCCGGGTTTATGGTTTGAGGTTTGGGGTTTTGAGTTTTGGGTTAGGGGTTAGGGTTTTGAGGTTTAGGGTTTAGGGTTTTTGGGTTTAGGGTTTTAAGGGTTAGGGGTTTGGAGTTGAGGGGTTAGGGGTTTAGAGTTGAGGGTTTAGGGTTCGAGGTTCGGGGTTCAGGGGTCAGGGGTTAGGTGTGAGGGTTTAGAGTTTAGGGTTTAGGGTTTTAGGGTTTGAGGGTTTTAGGGTTTGAGGGGTTTAGGGTTTAGGGTTTTGAGGGGTTCAGGGTTCGGGGTTTAGGGTTTAGGGGTGTTCTTTTAGAGAGAGAAGCTGGAGAGAGGTTAGAGAGGAAAGATACAAAGGGGCAGTGCTCCGACAGCCATATCTTCGGCGTCCACCGTTGGATCAGGCTAAGATATGGTTATGTTGTGCACCTCACTATTGTCTACAGTCTGACCGGAGGGATCGTCCAAAGCTGCCGGCGTTTAAGAAAGCTGACCGTTTGAAAGTTTCTGGAAACCCCTCTATATCTGTCAAAGTCGCCGGCCGATTTCTCCTTGTTCTACCATTGGATCAACCGTATTTTTTGGTATGTTGTGCGCCTCTATGTTGCCTACATTTTGACCAGAGGGATCGTCGATATTTGATTCCTCCTACGAAATCTATCCATTTGAAGATTTCTGAAAAAATCCCACTCGGAACAGTCAAAGCCGCCGGCCTATTTCTCTTTGCTCTACCGTTGGATCAAGCTTATTTGTGGATATATGATGCACCTGGTTGTGATACACAGTCTGAACGGTGGAGATTAAAAATGAATCCTCCAGCAACGTTTTCTACATGTTTAACAGAAGGTCATCAATATCAGGTCAGGTTTGGTATATTGGAGATCAGTGGAGATCCAACCGTTAACTTGTGCTGTTTTTTGTATATGTTCTGCATAACATATGTGGTTACCTTTGAACCTTTGGGATTTGTTATTGTTTGAATTTTTGGTGAATAATTATTGTTTGAAGCTATGCCAGAATCTGCCATGGCTTCCAATTCGAAAACCCAAACACCTAAAGCCAACCCTACCCCCTCAACCACTAAACATCCCACAAACCAACACCAAAACACCCAAAACACAGCCTCCCCAACCTCTACCTGACCCACTCCCCCCTCGGGTTTTTGGGCTGATAAGATAAGAGTTACCGACTCTCACACTAGATGCACTCTTGACCCCATCCCTCGAAAGCCGGTTGGCTCTCGTCTCAAAATGACTAAGGGATTATGGGAGAAGTCTTCTGTGGTATGGCATCGTTGCCTAGTAGGTTTTTTCCTGGTTTTAAGCTTCCTTATTCTGCTATGAATTCAATTGCTCATAGGATATGGAAGAGGTTTGACATTGAGGATGTGACATCCTTGGCCAATGGATTTACAATGTTTCGTTTCAAAACAGAAGATAAGCTACAAAAGGTCATTGAAAATGGTCCTTGGATGTTTGGTGGGAAAGCTATTATTCTTCAGAAATGACATTCTGGGTTTGTCTTCGACATAAACAAGATCACCAAACTTCCAGTATGGATTCGGATATATGATCTACCTTTTCCTTTATGGACAAAGGATGGTTTAAGTGAGGTAGCCAGTATGGTGGGCCAACCACTCTCTTGTGATGAGTTGACACTTGGATGTAAGCGCTTAGATTACGCGCGGTTGTGTGTGGAGGTAGATGCATCTCTACCATTTGTCCACAAATTTGAACTTGAGTTCTCCACTACTATCAGAGAAGTTTATGTGAACTATGAATGGAAGCCAAAGAGATGTGAAAAGTGCCACGTTTTTGGTCACTCATGTTTACCTTCAGCTGATAAGCAGGTTAACAGTGATGCCTCTCCTAGTCATCAGGATAAAGGTAATGCCTCACCTGCCACAGACACATGTGATAAGCAGGTTAACGGTGATGTCTCTCCAAGTCGCCAGGGTAAAGGTAATGCCATTACCTCCATCGCCACAAACACAGATGAGATGTCCTCTGAAGACTCAGATTCCTCAGCTGAGACAGATACAGATTCCTCAAACGAGACAGACACAGATGAGTCAGCCTCTGATTCCTTAGCTGAGAGTCAACTGAAGCCATCTGATCTTGGTGATGTTAAATCTATAACTCCTTCACTGTCCACAAACGATCATGTTAGGACATCGCCACTAGAATTGCCTGTGTGCACTACTAGTAAGCAAATGTCTTTGCCATCTTCTTCTGAAACCAGTTCTTCATCTAGGGTACCTACCACAGATTTACCTAAGATGACACCATCTCGAGCACGTCCTCCGAGAATCTCTATCTGCTACACAATCTGTTGGATGTGATGACACTAGATTTACACTTGTTACCAGGAGGAAAAAGAACAAGGATATCATCGAGATAAAAACTCGGGCAGCGACTCATCGAGTGGCACCATCTTTTTTACCTTTTAGTTGAGCGGTGATATTACCTGAGTTTGGATTATTTCTATATCAACCGCCTGAACAATTTATGCTGCTTTGTATATTTTCTTTCGATGTACAAGCTTGTTTCCTTTTTGTTGACCTTCCAGATCCTTTGTAATACTTGGGGTATGCCTCTCGTATCATGTACTTTTTTGGATCAATACAACTTAACTTTATTCTAAAAAAAATTTTAGGGTTTAGGGTTTAGGGTTTAGGAGGAAAAACATGAGATGAGAGCAGCCACCCCTAGCGATTTTGAAGACGACACCTTGCTGGCCTTCCCCCAGTCGCCGGTGATCACTTTTTCCCGGCTCCCATAGGCAATTCTCATTCCCATCATCCTCCCTTATATTGTTACCGACCAACTTTCTTGATACAATCCCTATCACCACTTTCTCACCGTTCTCCTGCACAGCCTCACCCACCACAATGACTTCCCACAACCCCAAAACCAAGCCTACCACCACCACCAAACCATCTTCATGGGCAGATCGAGTTAGAGTCTCTAACTCTAGTACAAGATTCACCTTGGAGCCTCTCTGCCGTCAACCAATAGGTCTTAGTCTTAAGATCACTGAAGAAATGCTTTTGGAAAATTCAGCGCAATGGAATCGTTGCATGATTGGTTTTTTTCTAGGGTTTCGTATGCCTTTTCATGCAGTGAACTCCATTGCATCCAGGGCATGGCGATCCTATGGTTTAGAGAATGTTATGACAACTTCTAATGGATTCATTATCTTTCATTTCACCACAGAGGATGAGATGCATACAGTTTTGAAGAAAGGGCCATGGATGTTTGGAGGGAAGAATATCATCTTACAGCAATGGCATCCGAGATTCCAATTTGACAAGAATAAAATTTCCACACTCCCAGTATGGATCCGTTTGCATGGCTTACCATTCCCCTTGTGGTCTAAACAAGGGCTCGGCTTAGCAGCAAGTATGGTTGGGCGTCCCCTCTCGTATGATGAGCTCACTTATGGTTGCACTCGGCTGAAGTATGCAAGATTATGTGTTGAAGTGGATGCTACATTGCCTTTTATCCACAGCTTTGATATCGACAGTCCCTTCTCCACTGCACCTATTACTGTCATGGTTGAGTATGAATGGAAGCCCCCAAGGTGTGACAAATGCAAAGTCTTCGGCCATTCATGTGTAGCCCAGTTACAGACACTGTTAAAGCTACTGTTGATCCAGCCACAACTACCCCCCAGATAGATACATCACAACACATCCCTGCAGCAGGGCCATCACAACACATCCCTGTAGCAGTATACACTATCCCTCCCACAAAACCAACCAATGCACCACATCCAGAGCCAACAAATACACTCATTACCCATACAATTGCCACCACTAAACCATCCACCAACACCAAAACTACCCAACAGCCAGAGCCTACTCTACCAAAAACCATCACATCTCCTCACCCTTCAACCAGTGTTGCACCCACACATCTACAACCTGTTGATCAAGCTTACCTTACCTCCCAACCCACACCCAAACCCCACTTATCCGTACCTCTCTCAGAGCCAGCAATCCCCACAGATATAGAGGATTGTGACTCTAGCCAGGACTTAGGTAATGAACTCTGTCGCACGTTAAAAAATCCACGCGGCATCGGCTGACGATTTTCTCTTTGTGTTTTGCTTTGATTGGTTCGTTGGAGTCGCCACCTAGTATTGAATTGAAGGCTACTAGGAAACCCGAGTGCTGGTCTTGTCAGAAATTCACGGGTAAGGGATGGTTGTGGTTAGAGAAGGTATTAGCACCCCTAACGCACCCTACCTGAGATAAGCTGCTTTGTGGCTTTGATGTGCTAAAGAAGTTTTAAAAAATTCTGTTCTTTCATCGAATTTTAGAAATACGACTTACATGTAAGTTCATAATTCCTTATCCGTGATCAAATCAAAATATTAAATTCTTCTTTATTCTTACAATTTTATCATACAAAAAGAAACATTCATAAACAAAATACAAATCACACATTTCCTTTTCACTATACTTTTCTTTTCTTTCTTTTCCTTTTCTTTTTCTTTCTTCTTCTTTTTTGTTACATCAACAATACAAATTATAAAAAGTCAACTAGACAAAAAATACATTAAACAATTTTTACATTACAAAAATTAGCCCCAAATCAATCTAAAATTACAGGGATAGCCTTCTGCACCAACAGAACAGTGTCAGGCAAACTTATGGAACTGCCTGAACAGTAGCGGCGCGTCTCCCCACGCGTTGCCGCCAACGCAGCGCGTGGGTTCACGCGCCGCTGCTGACAATGACAGAAATGGGCGGATCTGCCCCCTTTCTTCTTCCCTTCCCTTCTCTGCTGGCTGTGAGAACCACCGTTACCTGCAAAGGGAAAAACACACATGCAAAGCTTCCTATTCTTTTTCCCTTTTTTTTATCTACTCTCTCTTGTCTTCTCCTTTTGGTTTTCTATTCTTCCCTTCTGTAGGTGGCGAACGGCTCTGAGGTCAGGGCGTCTCTGTGAGCGGTTGGAGGAAGGTGAGCAGCGGCTGGATTCTGTGGGCGTCGCCGTATGGGGGCTGTCGCTGGAGACTGCTGGGTCTGCGGGCGCTTAGGGAGGAGAAGGCGGCGGGAGGCTAATTGCGAGAAGATGAAGAAGAGTGGTGCCCCGACGTTGCCGTGTGGGGGGTGATGGCTCACTGGTGAGGACGGCGCTGCTTGCTCCTGGCGGCGACAAATGGCTGAGAGAAATGTAGTGGCCGGCTGCTGTGGGGAGGTGCAGAAGCCAGTCTCTATCTGTGTTGCCAGAGAGGGAAAGTCTTGTGTTGGAAGGGAGCAATTGGGACGGTGATGAGAGAAAATGGGGGGAAAAGTTGAGCCGACTAGAGAGGGAAATACGAGGTGGCTGAGAAGGGGAGGCTTGTGTGCAGTCCAAAGAGCCGAGCTCTAGGTGGCGAGAAGAAGAGAAAAATCGATCAAGAGGGGGGGGTGCGGCTCCGTTTGAGGGAGAAGACAGTGAGATGAAGAGGGGGGCTTCGGCGGCTGCCTAGGATGAGGGAGAAGAAAAAATGTTAAGCTTTTAGGGTTTCTTGTTTTTGTGTTCCCTGCCCCCTTTAATTGCAAAATTGCCCCCCCTCTTTAAAAATTCAGTGTAGCATGATATTTATAGGAATGAGATGAACCTCTTTAAAAATGTTATTGCTAGGTTTCAAACTAGTCCCTCAACTTTTCCTTTCCTTTTCCTTTCCTCTTTTTTTGTAAAATTTGATTTTTTTGTATTTTTGAAAGCGAGCAATATCAACGTCAACTCAACAAGTAAAATCAGTGATCATAAAATTTACGCGTTTAAAAGTTGAACGCGTTCCTAATACTTTTGAAAATTTAAATTCTTTTGAGATGATGTTGAAAATGCTAAAAACAATGCAAATATATCAAAAATGCATTTTTTGGGTTTTCATTGTTTTTTTTTGCTAATTTTTGGTTTTTTCTGAAAAAATATCAAAACATGGGTCAAAAATTGGGTAGCAACAGATGCCCCCTCTTTACAATGCTTACGAAGCCAAACTCCTCAATGTTTTGCATAGTAAGCTTTGTAAAGAAAAACTTGTCTTTTGTTTGCTTAACTTGCTCAATATCCACTCATCTAAAGACCTTGCTCTTTTTCCCTGTTCTCTCTTCCTTCTCTTTTCTTCCTCTTCTTTCTTTCTTTCTTTCTTTCTTTCTCTTTTTTTTGTTATCTTGAGATCCCATTTGGCGATCTCCTTTCCCAAAACCAAAGAATGTGTGTAGCTCGGTCAACCTAAAATCTCATATGGAGATTCCCTTTAACCAAAGCCACATGAGATCCCATCTGGCGACCTCATTCAACTGGAACTAAAAAAATATGTGTAGCTCGGTCAACCTGAAATCCCATCTGGCGATTCCCTTTAACCAAAGCTACATGAGATTCCATCTGGCGACCTCATTAAATCAAAACTAAAAAATGTACGTAACTCAGTCAACCTGAAATCCCATCTCGGTGATTTCCTTTAACCAAAGCTACATGAGATCCCATCTGGCGACCTCATTCAGTCAAAAATTAAAAAAAAAGTGTGTAACTCGGTCAACCTGAAATCCCATCTAGCGATTTCCTTTAACCAAAGCTACATGAGATCCCATCTGACGACCTCATTAAACTGGAACTAAAAAAAATGTGGAGCTCGGTCAACCTGAAATCCCATCTCGGTGATTCCCTTTAACCAAAGCCACATGAGATCCCATCTGGCGATCTCATTAAACTGGAACTAAAAAAATATGTGTAGCTTGGTCAACCTGAAATCCCATCTAGCGATTCCCTTTAACCAAAGCTACATGAGATCCCATCTGGCGACCTCATTAAACCAAAACAAAGAAAAGTACATAACTCGGTCAACCTGAAATCCCATCTAGCGATTTCCTTTAACCAAAGCTACATGAGATCCCATATGGAGACCTTATTCAATCAAAACTAAAAAAGTGCGTAACTCTGTCAACCTGAAATCCCATATGGCAATTTCCTTTAACCAAAGCTACATGAGATCCCATCTGGCGACCTCATTAAACCAAAACTAAGAAAAGTGCGTAAATCAGTCAACCTGAAATCCCATCTGGTGGTTTTCTTTAACCAAAGCTACATGAGATCCCATCTGACGACCTCATTCAGTCAAAACTAAAAAAAAAAAAGTGTGTAACTCGGTCAACTTGAAATCCCATCTAGCGATTTCCTTTAACCAAAACTACATGAGATCCCATCTGACGACTCATTAAAACAAAGAAAAGTGTAACTCGGTCAACCTGAAATCCCATCTGGCGATTCCCTTTAACCAAAGCTACATGAGATCCCATCTGGCGACCTCATTAAATCAAAACAAAGAAAAGTGCGTAACTCGGTCAACTCGAAATTCCATCTAGCGATTTCCTTTAACCAAAGCTACATGAGATCCCATCTGGCGACCTCATTCAGTCAAAACTAAAAAAAAGTGTGTAACTCGGTCAACCTGAAATCCTATCTGGCAATTTTCTTTAACCAAAACTACATGAGATCCCATCTGGCGACCTCATTAAAACAAAGAAAAGTGTAACTCGGTCAACCTGAAATTCCATCTGGCGATTCCCTTTAACCAAAGTTACATGAGATCCCATCTGGCGACCTCATTAAACCAAAACCAAAAAATGTTGTGTAACTCGGTCAACCTGAAATCCCATCTGGCGATTCCCTTTAACCAAAGCTACATGAGATCCCATCTGGCGACCTCATTAAACCAAAACAAAGAATATGTGTAACTCGGTCAACCTGAAATCCCATTTGGCGTTTTTTTTTAACCAAAGCTACATGATATCCCATCTGGCGACCTCATTAAACCAAAACAAAGAATATGCGTAACTCGGTCAACCTGAAATCCCATCTGGCAATTTTCTTTAACCAAAGCTACATGAGATCCCATCTAGCGACCTCATTAAACCAAAACAAAGAATATGTGTAACAAAATGGTCTCATTGTAATGAGTGAACTACCTTGGTGGAAAGAATGTGGAAAACATCTCATTATGATGGGTGACTTACTCAAATGGAAAGAAATGAAGTGCGGTCTCATTATAATGGGTGACCTACCTAAATGGAAGATAGAAAAAATATGAAGTGGTCTCATTGTTATGGGTGACCTACCCAAATGGAAAGAATGTGAAGTGCGGTCTCATTATAATGGGTGACCTACCCAGAAAAAAATGATGGTCTTATTGTGATGGGTGACCTACCCAGAAAAAATAATGAAAGGTGGTCTCATTATAACGGGCGACCCACCCAAGTGGAAGATAACAAAAATGTAAAGTGGTCGCGTTATAATGGGTGACCTACCCAAATAAAAAATGTGACTTACCTGGCAAAAAGACTTGGCAGGTGAAGTCCTGACAGGATAAGGCTGATAAACGGCGCTTCCTGATTGTAAGGTTTACTTGAAGACTCCTCTCGATGACAAGGTTGATTTCCTCATTTCTTTGAGATTTTCCTACTGGCAGGGTTCATCTCATTCTTTTCTCATTCCAGGATCTAAACCGATTCTTTGTTATCATCAACTCAATGATTCTTTCTTTATCCACAATCTTGCTGGACTTCATTGAGGATCTTCCTGTAATAATCACATGTGTAGTGCTTTTGAGGTTAGATGACATGCATGTATCCTTACCTAATTTGAAATATAGGTCCCCCCTCTTTGATGATCCATCGTCATAGGGTGCCTTTGTTTGCATTCCAAAGCTTTCTTTGTTCTTTCGATGCATTGGCTCATTTACGTGCTAGCCTTCCACTCAAATGCAAGTACAATGCCCATCTTAGGCTATCCACGACGATTACTGCTCTCAGTTGTTCTCAAGCTTGACCATGCTTCCAAGTGTGGTGTTGCTCGATTCATCATGAAGGAGTTGAACAAATCATCCATCTCCTAGATTCTCTCAAAAATTGTCGTTTGATTTGGTGCGTGTGTTTTGCCAACACCCCTCAAGAGGTTTTTTGGTGTTTAACCTCCTTTTAGATTGTCAATCAGTCATGAACTTGCCCCAGTTGAAACAATACTCTTCAAGTATATATTATCATCAGTCTTCATTGAAACTATCCAATCATCCAGACATGCATCTCATAGCTTGTAGTACAAAGGCTCATGGTTGTATGCTCAGTGTTATTCTCAATAGATTCCCCTCAGCTCTTCTAATCAGATTGTGAAAAGAAATGTAGTGGCATCATCAATGATGTTCATTTTATCACCCATATTCATGCGATGAAGTACGTCTTTGATCTCCAAAATAGATGGTCCCACGATCGGTCTTCGGGGTGGGTGCCTTTCCGACATTCATTTAATGCAATTGTGTGATAACATTTGTCGATAACCATGTTTCAAATGATAACAATATGAGATTGTCCTTCAAGTGCAACATTGTTCCACAATTAGTCGTGGTGGTGTGCACATCTTTTCAATATTCATTCAAATACAACTGTATTCCCACATCGGTCGATATCCATGTTTCAAAAGATGACGATATAAAGATGTCCTTTAGATGCATCTTTGGTCCATCGTTAGTCTTGGTGGTGTGCACATCTTCTCGATATTCATTCAAATGCAACTATATGCCCACATCGGTCGATAGCCATGTTTCAAAAGATGACGATATGAAGATGTCCTTCAGGTACATCTTTGATCCACCGTCAGTCTTGGTGGTGTGCGTATGTTAGATGTTCATTCAAATGCACTCACTTGATAACATCTGTCAGGAGTCATAGCCATATTTTAGAGGGTAACCCAAGCTGACGATAATAATATGCCCTTCAAGTGCGGCGTTACTCATCAATCGGCTCTGAAGTTCATTAAATCACCGATCTTGTCTTTGAACAACATTGCCCCCAGTAATGATCTGAATGCTTGTCCTGGCGATTAGCTTTCTTTAAACACTATTGTCCTTAGTGCATTGATTCATCATTTGATCATCTTTCATTGCCCCCAGCTGATCTGAATACTATTTGTTTTCCTATCTAGGATCCACTGTATTGCCCCCAGGTGGTCAACTTTTCAAGGAGTATCGAGAAATGTTGTTGTCATTCTTGTCAAGGATTTTGCAAATTCGCTCGATGTTCTTATTTGACAATCTTTCTTGTTCTGGAATCAAATCTCATATTTCAACGGTCATCTCTAATCAAGTCTAATTGTTGAAATGAAATCAGAGAGATGTCAATTTTAAAAAGTATTTTTGGAAATCAAGCTTGTTTGGTCAAAGATCCAACACACGCTATTCAATGAAGTCCTTTAATTGTCTTGTATTTTGAAGACAGAAATAACCCGTTGTAAGATTAAAATGACTTTTTTCGTGGTTCTTTGTGTCAGTTTTAATATTTGATCTTAAGTATATCTTTTGATGGCCTGCGATGAGGTGACCTTCTGTGGATTTCAAGAAACAAAAGGCTCAAGTCAAAACTTGAGGATTCATCAAGAAAGATTGTTTTCTTTTTTTTAGCACCAATTTTTTTAGCATGCATAATAATAAGTAGCTTAATCCATGAAGCCACGACTCTTATGGAAAGGCTCTTCAAGTTTTGAGATCGCCATTTATTAGTTCAGATTGCTTACTTGATGAAAAAGGGCTTTTAAAAAACACGTAATGCAGGCTATGGTTCATGGCTTATGAAAGAAAGGAAATTCATAGGCTCAAAAGGGGTTTGGGGGTTTCAAAGACCTAGGATCAACATCAACTATTCACCAACTCTCTTTCTCTTGTGGTCATTGTAGAGAAGTGACATCTGACCTTGTTAATTTCAAAGATCAGAATTCTCTTAACATAAGTCATAATGCAAATCCACTTTTTCTTTGATAAATAATCAATCTAATCTCTTTGAAGACATTAAAGGCTTTATCCTAGACATACCAAAAGACATAAAGCTTAATTTTTTTTTTTACTTTTAGCATTTACTGTGTCTTTCTCTAATTGAAACCTCTTTTGCCCCTCTTAGAATTGATGGGCATTCTCCTTCCATTCCACTCTTTCTTTTTTTCTTTTTTTTACATAGCCTTCCTCAAAGATTTCTTGGAGGCCCCTCAATCTATGGCTTTTTCCTTCTAGCCCTTTCCTAATCATTGGACTTTTGTTCTAAGCCTTTCTTTTATCCATTAATCCTATCACTGTCTTCAAAATATCTCTCATTTGCCCCCAGTGTGGGGTGTGATCCTAGTCAGGGTTTTTTTATGAAAAGAATATTTTATCTAGCTCAAAATGGGACTCAAGGGATATAATCTTTAGAAAGTGAAGGGATATCAAAGATGGCTTTTTCTCATTTCAAGCAAGGTCGGTTAGAACCGATAAGTTTTGACCTCATCCACTGTAATGATTGAGACTTGTAAGAATTATGACTCCCGAGTCCATAACTACCGAATCCACTACATGTCATTATGCATACTGCTAAAATTTAGCTATATGGTGTGTGGTTCAGTTTCAGGAGGTATGAGTTCAAAAGTGTTTGGTCACCTCATGTCATTTTCAAGCATCAAGTCATTTCCGCAATCAAAACACTTTTAATCTTCGGGATTGACTAGCTTTAATTTTGTATGTTGGAGTTTGATCAAAAAAATATTTTTGTCAAAATACCATTTGAAAGAAGCATCTCTTGATTTCAAAACAACAAAAAGACAAAGAAAAGACATGTTTCGTTCAAGGATGAGATGTGACCCCAAAACAAAATGCGGAATGACAACTCCACAATAAAATGATGGACAATTCATTCTTGGATTAGCTTTTCTGGCCATATCTGTGTTTTGCCGAGCAACTTCGATCACTTATTATTTTAAGGACGTTCTGTGACAATATGACCAATGACAAACCTCCTTCACAAACTCTACTTGTCTCTACTTACCAACTTCCAGACTCGATTCTTGAAATTCTTGCCACTATTCAATTGAAATGGCTGAAGATCCCACTATGACATCACATCTCTTGTCTAGATTATACCACTTAGAAAATGGTGGTTGCATGGAATTTGTCGGAGTCAGGCAAAAATTCTAGAATCTGGTAGATGCTGGTACATAAACTTAGGTGGCAAAGGAATGTCTATCTTCGACAAAGAAATTTGAGCAGTTGATGATACAACGAGATTTGACTAGATCACATAACTATGGTTTCATCTTCAGAGTCATCTCCTGATTCATCTCTCATCATTGTTCTTGAATTCTTGACAGAACCTTCAATCTTTCTCATTTTCATAGCTAGCTTAATTCTTTTGGCAATGCACACAACTTCATGTCAATATCCCAATGTTGTTGTGGTTGTTTGAGGGTTGTTGGAAAACCTTTCAACAACTTGGTAATCTTGGCAGTGCCCAGAAACATATGGCATCGCCATTACCGACGTGTGGAATCACACATTGTCAAAACTGGAAGAGAACCTGATGAATCTAAAACTCTTTTGTCTCCTCTTTGATTCCTCACTAACGGTGCAGCAAACAGACACCTGTAGAGGGAGCTCTACTCTGTTGAAGTTTCAATCTTCTTTCTATTTTTCAGCCGAGGTCTGTCTCTTTTCCCTACTTTTGTATTTTCAAGCTAACACTGATGAAAGAAAATTATAGATGATCAGAAACTATTGCATCCCTTCTTGGATTCTCCACTTGCAGAGCCACAAACAGATTTCTGCAAAGAGAGCTCTGCCACAGTGAAGTTCTATATTTGCTCCTGTTTTCTAGCTCAGGTCTGATTTTTCTACCTACTACGGTGTTTCGATACTGAAATTGGTGGGGTAAATTTTCATATCGTTTGAAACTACTACATCCCCTCTTGCATTCCCCACTTGTAGAGCCACAAACAGATTTTTGTAGAGAGAGCTCTGCCACGTCAAAGTTCGGCGACTACTCTAGTTTTCAGACTAGGTCTGACTCTTCGGCCTATTCTAGTGTTTCAGTGCTGAACTGATGAGACAAAGTTTTATAGCGTATGAAAGTACTGCATCCCCTCTTGCATTCCCCACTTACAGAGCCACAAACAGATTTTTTTAGAGAGAGCTCTGCCACATTAAAGTTTGATGACTGCTAATATTTTTAGACCAGATCTGACTCTTCTGCCTACTACAATGTTTTGCTGGTGCCACTGGTGGGAGAAAGTTTCAAAGCATATGAAACTACTACATACCCTCTTGCATTCCCCACTAGTAGATCCACAAACAAATTTCTACAGAGAGAGCTCTGCCACATAGAAGTTCAGTGTATAATCATGGTTTTTTACATTTTATGCTGCTAAACTGGAATTGAGCCCATAGTTGGGGTAACTTCAAAGAAGGCTAATACACCATGCACAGAAGGCTAGCAGTTATTTGGTGCCATTGCAAGATGTGGAGGCGATGAACAATTAATAATGCAACTGAACAAGAACGAGAGGTTGTCATTAATTGATGACTGAAGGCATTCTTGTTGTTGTTCATGATCGAAAAGGAGAGGTGCAACTTCAATGGGACATGGACAAGCGGCGTTCCCACGAAGACCGTGTAGACATTCCCTTTCCCTTTAATGCTCTACACTTGTTCAAGCAGATCTGAGTCTAGCTGCTTCACCTTTACTGCTCTCAACTTCAATGGGACATGGACAAGCAGCGTTCCTACAGAAGACTGTGTAGACATTCCCTTTCCCTTTAATGCTCTACACTTGTTCAAGCAGATCTGAGTCTAGCTGCTTCACCTTTACTGCTCTCAACTTCATTTTGACACCGTGCCTCTCTCTGACCCCTTTCTTTATTATCCATCCTTTTCCATCCAGTGTAGTAAACCTCGGATAGGGGAACCTATTTTTCCTCCCGGTACATGCATGATAAATGTATGAACATGTAAACTATATGATGAACTCGCCCTTCAAGGGGTGACATATGGTCATAACTCTTGTATGATGAAACAAGAATCTTGATTCTTGCCCAAACTCTACAATGATAATTTTCTGAGTGACGACCATTAGGTCACCCACAAGTCTTGAGTTCAAGATGCTTCAAGAAGGGTTTGCCATGATGCAAAACAATGTATACGGAGCACACATCCTAAAGGCAGGTTCTAATATTTTTAAGTGAGACAAAAGGTAGGTTTACTACTTAGTCTCTAAAAAGGATCTCTTATTGTCCCAGTGATCACCCTCTTGAAGGCAATATAGGGGCCAATAGGTAATGAGATGGCACATGTACCAACTGTACCGTCCTAAGCACTCAACGAAGAGTTGGGGTTTACACAAACTTAAACCTTGACTAAAAGTCATAAGGTAAGCCGCTAGTCCCCCTCCTAACCTGAAGCTTGTGTGTGCTTTAAAAAATTGAAATATATGATGCATGAGACAATTCTACAAAATGCATGAATAAAACAAAAATAAAACAAGACAAAATGCAAAAACATAAACACATCAAATACACAAAGCTTATTCCAATAATGTTGAAAACAATACCGTCCCTAGCGGAGTCGCCATTCTGTCGCACGTCAAAAAATCCACGCGGCATCGGCTGGCGATTTTCTCTTTGTATTTTGCTTTGATTGGTTCATTGGAGTTGCCACCTAGTATTTAATTGAAGGCTACTAGGAAACCCGAGTGCTGGTCTTGTCAGAAATTCACGGGTAAGGGATGGTTGTGGTTAGAGAAGGTATTAGCACCCCTAACGCACCCAACCTGAGATAAGCTGCTTTGTGGCTTTGATGTGCTAAAGAAGTTTTAAAAAATTCTGTTCTTTCATCGAATTTTAGAAATACGACTTACATGTAAGTTCATAATTCCTTATCCAGTGATCAAATCAAAATATTAAATTCTTCTTTATTCTTACAATTTTATCATACAAAAAGAAACATTCATAAACAAAATACAAATCACACATTTCCTTTTCACTATACTTTTCTTTTCTTTCTTTTCCTTTTCCTTTTCTTTCTTCTTCTTTTTTTGTTACATCAACAATACAAATTATAAAAAGTCAACTAGACAAAAAATACATTAAACAATTTTTACATTACAAAAATTAGCCCCGATCAATCTAAAATTACGGGGATAGCCTTCGCACCAACAGAACGGTGTCGGGCGGACTTATGGAACCGCTCACGAACGGTAGCGCGCGTCTCCCCACGCGCGGCGCCACGCGGTGCGTGGGTTCACGCGCCGCCGCGACAATGACCGGAAATGGGCGGATCCGCCCTACTTTCTTCTTCCCTTCCCTTCTCTGCCGGGCTGTGAGAACCACCGTTACTTGCAAAGGGAAAAACACACATGCAAAGCTTCCGATTCTTTTTCCCTTTTTTTTTTATCTACTCTCTCTTGTCTTCTCCTTTTGGTTTTCTGTTCTTCCCTTCGCGAGGTGGCGGACGGCTCTGAGGTCAAGGCGTCTCTGTGAGCGGCTGGAGGAAGGTGAGCAGGGGCTGGATTCTGTGGGCGCCGCCGTATGGGGCCGTCGCCGGAGACCGCTGGGTCTGCGGGCGCTGCCGGAGGGAGAAGGTGGGCGGAGGCCAGTTGTAAAAGATGAAGAAGAGTGGTGCCCCGGCGTTGCCGTGTGAGGGCCGGTGGCTCACTAGTGAGGACAGCAAGCTGCTTCTTGCGCGACAAACGACTAAGAGAAATGTAGTGGCCGGGCCGCTTGTGGGGAGGTGCGAAGCCGGTCTCTGTCTCGTGTTGCCGGAGAGGGAAAGTCTTGTGTTGGAAGGGAACGGCTGGGACGGTGATGAGAGGAAATGGGGGGAAAAGTTGAGCCGATGGAGAGGGAAAGACGAGGTGGGCGAGAAGGGGAGGCTTGTGTGCGATCCAAAGAGCCAAGCTCTAGGGTGGCGAGAAGAAGAGAAAAATCGATCAAGAGGGGGGTGGTGGCTCCGGTTGAGGGAGAAGACAATGAGATGGAGAGGGGGGCTTCGGCGGCTGCCTAGGGTGAGGGAGAAGAAAAAATGTTAAGCTTTTAGGGTTTCTTGTTTTTGTGTTCCCTGCCCCCTTTAATTGCAAAATTGCCCCCCTCTTTAAAAATTCAGTGTAGCATAATATTTATAGGAAAAGTTTTGCTAGGTTTCAAACTAATCCATCAACTTTTCCTTTCCTTCTCTTTTCCTTTTTTTTTGTAAATTTTGATTTTTTTGTATTTTTGAAAGCTAGCAATATCAACGTCAACTCAATAAGTAAAATCAGTGATCATAAAATTTACGCGTTTAAAAGTTGAACGCGTTCCAAATACCTTTGAAAATTTAAATTCTTTTGAGATGATGTTGAAAATGCTAAAAACGATGCAAATATATCAAAAATGCATTTTTTGGGTTTTCATTGTTTTTTTTGCTATTTTTAGTTTTTTCTGAAAAAATATCAAAATATGGGTCAAAAATTGGATAGCAACAAACTCAATGGCCTTCAAACTCATCATTTCACTAGCATGCATGCTACTCTTTGTCTTGAAAGTAAAATGGACTCTATTCGCACTTCAAGTGCAACATCCTCCGCTGCTCAGGAGGTCTCAACTGAGGCATCTACATCCTCTATCCACCCAACTGACAACCATATTCACTCCCCACCACCCACCCCAACTACTGTCAAGAAAAAGAAAGGGGGTAGGAAAAAAAAGGAGGCCCGGGGCCTTTAGCTTTTCTTTTTCATTGTTCATTATCCCACGAATAAATGTTCATTATTGGTAGCTGGAACATATGGGGTCTCAATGGGCTCCAAAAACAAAAAACCATCCATGCTTGGGCATAAAAACACAGTCTTGATATTTTTGGCATTCTTGAAACCAAAGTAAATGCTGCTAATCTAGCAGCTGTTCAAACCAATCTTGCACCTTCCCATTGGAATTACTACTCAAATACAGCCTCCAACACAACTTGCTGAATCCTTGTTGGTTGGAATACCCACAAACTCAACCTCACTTGCTTACAGAGAGCACCCCAATGGCTAACCTGTGAAGCCACTCACCGTAGCCTTACTCACCCAACCAAAATCACATTCATATATGGCCATAATACACTAGCCGAAAGACATGATCTATGGACTTTCATAACACAAGAGAGTTCCTTAAATTCTTGCATTCCATGGATTATTATGGGCGACTTCAATGCCATAATGCAAACAGGAGACAAAATTGGGGGGGACACTCACTGGCCAAGCCACCAAGATGATTTTGCTACATGTATCAGTCAATCAGAACTCATGTAAGCTCCTTACTCAGGTATTAAATACACATGGCACAATGGTCAACATGGATGCAATACCATTCAAAAAAAGTTAGACTGGGTATTTGGCAATTCTAGTCTGTTCACTACTTGGCCGGCCACACATGCAACATTTGAGCCTCGCAATATTTCTGATCATAGTGCAATGATCACACGTCTTCACAGCCTCAACCAGCAACAATACTCTTCTTTCAAATTATTGAACATATGGGCTAAACGAAGTGATTTTCTTGCTACTGTTGCCTCCTCTTGGCAAGAACCGGTAACTGGAAATCCTATGTTCCAATTCACTACTAAGCTGCGCCGTTTGAAGAATGTTCTAAGGAAGCTTCACCTGCATCACACAAGCAGCATCACACACAGTGTAGCCAAAGCCAAAACAGATTGGGAAGCAGCACAATTTCATCTAGATGAGCATCCAACATCCTATAGTGCACAATCTAATGAACGAGAAATGGCTGCTCAATATATGCAGCTTTGTAAAGATGAGGAATCCTATTTCAAGCAAAAATCAAGAGTGCAATGGCTTCAAATTGGCGACAGAAACACCTTATTTTTTCACAAATCTCTGCTCCACCACCAGGTAAGGAACAGAATACATAGCTTGCAGGATGAAAATGGGATTCTGGTTCACGATCCATATGACATAGGGAAGATGACATCCACGTATTTTGAGAACCTTCTTACAGCCCCTCATCCCACATTGACTACAGAGTGATGGGGACATCGAACCGGAAACATTGGTTACGCGCTCGTATAATTATAGACGATGGAGGATAGCCCAAACCATTAAGAAATTGGGCTTTAGCTTATGTTTTGAGCTTAATTCATATGGACTTTTAGTTAAGGTTTATGAATTTGGTTTTATTTGTTGGGTTGGATTTAATTATTGTTGGATATTTTATTTAATGGGCCATAAGCCCAATTGCTTATTCTAGTTAGGGTTTTAGTATAAATACCCTACTTTTCTAAATGTAAGGACAACTATTGATGATTAATGAAAATTGCAGATTTTTGCATCTCCCTACTCTCCTCTCCTCTCTTCTTTGGCTTTCTTCTTCTCCTCTTCTTCCTCTAGGCTTCTTTCTTTTCCGGCTTTAATTCTTTTGCTTGTTGTCCGCGTCAAATTTGGTATCAGAGCATGGCTTTTAATTGTTCTTACAATTAAACGATCTACACATTTATATGAAACCCTACTCTTCTTGGAAAAAAAAAAACCCTACTATTCTGATTACAAGAAACTACTGTTCACTATTCACTGTTCAAATCACTGTTCATCATCCACTGTAATCGGGTTTCCAGCGGTGGCGCCACTTGCCATCTACGGCGTCTCGGCGCGAGACCCACCACCGAGAAGACCTGCAAATCGGTCCACCGATCCACGCCGATTTGCTACCTCCGACACGGACCGGCGGCAACCACCGAGATTGACACCGCAAGAGACATCGGTGGATCTCCGGCTTCAAAGCAACAAAACCACCGAGCAACGGCTACCCACAACACCCATCACAACGGATCCACGCATCAACCGGTTTCATCCTCACCGAGAGCAGTTTAGGCATCCCCAATAGCCACCAAAACCGAGATCAGATCATCGTCACTGTCTTCGTCGACTCCTTAGCAGCGGCGTCCTAGGCAAGCATCAGCGGCAGCCCGCCACCAAGAAGACCTGCACATCAGTTCCACAGAACAATCGGCCACTCCACATCAACTCCGACCACAGCCATCGATCGCAGACCACGCCGAGTTACTGCCTTCAACAAACCTGCAGCGCCACAACCACCGTAGATCTCAGTCATCAGTTCTAGCGTTGCTAACCATCAGCGCTGTCAACCGCACCCCAAAGAACAGCACCAGCCGCGACCCACCATCCACAGCGCCCTCACCTTCGGCAGCAGCCCCCGCCTAACAGCGACACCGGATCAACAGCCTTGCCCAGAAGCGACACCAGACACCTCCACCTCTTCCCCTCGCGCCGCTGGCCCAAGCAGGAGCACGGGTGAGCCATCGCCGGCAGCGGCGGCAACGGGTCACAGAAGCTAGGGAAGCAAGAAAGAAAGAAGAAACAAAAAAACTCCAGCTGAGAATATAATTAACCCTGCCATGTCATCTGCCACGTCAACCTCCTGGAGCCACGTCATCCGACACGTCATCGCCACACCCGTCAAGGGTCGCTCCACCAGCTGCCACATCGTCAGTTTCTGTCATATCAGCTGCCATGTCCTTGTCTACCCATTGCTGCCACATGTCTGCCATGTCATTGTCTTCACCACATCATCAACATCAAATTCCAAAGATACTCCTCCAAAGCAGTCAAGTCAGTAAATTACTTTACTTTTTGATTTGTTGATTTTACTTTAGGTATTGCACTTGGTAGTCAAAGTTGTCGTTAATATTACTTTTGTGCCTAAAAAAAAAAAATCGCACCTTGCATTTTTTTCTGTTCACTCTTACTTAACCATTTTCTTCTTTGATATTTAGCAACTAGTTGTTGAGCCCGTTGAAGTTAGTAAAAATTGTTACCATTATTTGATTAATCATTTACACTTAAAAGGTCTAGCATTGCTTGCTTATAATTTTCCTGGCATAATCTGTTCTTGATTAATCTTCACAAAAAAAAAATTAGCTTTATTTTTGTATTGTGATTTTACATGCAAGAACCATTTGTGATCTCAATTCCATTTATAAGTTAGTGTTGCATGCATTTATGTCATGATCATTTAGTGTCCAAGTTTAAGTTTACACTTGCTGTAGACTCAACCTTAGTGATAGTCTCGATGACCATGTAAAGGGAACTGCAAGCTTAGGTGATCAACATGTTTAAGAGAATTGAACCCCAAGAGAGTTTTCGAATAAGGCACTCAAAGACTAATGAATATCACAAGAACAATCATTATGGACAAGTTCACTCTGAGCGCCACCAATATGACTATCATTTAGGTTATTCTGAATACGATGACTTTGATGAGCGAGTCTTAAGTCCTAACAAAATAGAAGCTCCCACTTTTGACTGTCGTCATGACCCTTGGATATTTGATATGTGGATTCGTGATATGGATAAATTCTTTGAGTGGCATAAATTGTCTGATAATAGAAAAGTTAGATTTGCTAAGATGAAACTCATTGATGAAGCCAAAGTTTATTGGAGAGATGTTGAGGATTGTTTAGAGATGAGAGGTAAACCTCCTATAACTGATTGGATCAAAATGAAACATAAACTTCAGGAGAAGTACTTACCCCAGTCTTATAGGAATAAACTCTTAGACCAATGGAACAATCTAAGACAAGGAACTAAATCTATCAATGAGTATATAACGCAGTTTAACGACTACATGATTAGATGTGCCATAAGAGAGAATGAAGCCATGACTTTACGTAGATTTTGTAGAGGCCTAAATGATGATCTTAGAAGAGAAGTTGTATTTCAAGGTGTATCTACCCTTGACCAAGCTTATACCTTAGTTAAAGACTACAAGTTGGTCACAAAGAATCAGTGGAAGAATCGTCAGGACTCTTATAGTATCCCTACTAAGTCCCAATTCAGAAGCAGTGATTCTTTGTTAGGTGCTCCACCCCACAGACTTAATCCTAGTAGCACCCAACTTTGTAAGAAAGATAAGGGCAAACGAGTTGTCAATGAAGTGTCTAAGGTGAGTTCAAAGGTTAAGTGTACTAATTGTTTAGGCTTTGGTCATATCTCCTTAGATCGCACCTCTAAACCCTTAGTCATCCAAAAAACATAAGGATATAGGTAAAGAGGAATATTGTAGTGTTGAAGTGTATGAGCCTAATATTGAGGATTTTAGTGACCTGGATGACTAGGATGTGCAAAAAGAGGGACTTAACACAATGAGTCCACATGAGCTTGAGACTGAGGTTAAAAAAGAGTCTGATATGTCTGCTTCAATAGTAGAGGAAGTTTTAGGGAACTCTTCAGTGGAATCGCCTGTAGAGATACGTATGGTCTTAGAAGAGTCTCATGATATTAGTCCTCCTAAACTACCTGATTCCTCATCCCACATGCTTGGTGCCCAGCGCATCATAAGTTTAGAGCAACATATTGAGCTTTTTGACCCCTTACCACATGCACGTGATGAGGAAGATGAAGATAATCCTAGTTTACTTGATCGTGTTCATACCATATCTACACAGGTTTCAAACAATGTTTGTCACATTCCACACCCTCAATCATTTAGTGTTCATAGTTACAAACCTGAGAAGCCTATAGAACACCCTCCCATATCTCCTCACGATAGGATGTTTAAGTCAGCTGAGTCATTACCGTGTAGGGTTCATAATTTGCATATTGAGATCATGAAACAAATTCAAGCAAGCAATGAACAATACAAATTTCAAGCTGATTTACTTAAGTATCATGATGCACTTGATGTTGGAGATTATTTCATGATACAGATTAGACATGAACGGTGTCCTTTGGAAACTGATCATAAATTGCAAGTAAGTAGTACTAGACCATTCAAAGTGTTGCAAATGATTGAATCAAATAATTATGCCATTAAATTGCCATTAAACTTTGATATTAGCTCTACTTTTAACATGAAGGACCTCATTCTTTATAAAATACACCTTATGCTTGATGCTCCTTTTGATACCCCTACCTCATTATCCATATCTTTGGCACAAAAGGAATATATTAATGCTACTTTGAATGCACAAGTTGTTTTTACCAGGGTTGATGAACTTCAGCAAATCCTAGTATATGGGCTCGAGGACCAGATTCGACTCGTACTTGGATTTTCAAAGAGACATCATAACAGCTTGATCCTTATCTTTGAGAGTATTATCGGAGCTGCCTTGACCTATACTCGACGGGGTCGAGTTCTTCCAACCCCGAGAGAATTGATGGGGACATCGAACCAGAAACATTGGTTACGCGCTCGTATAATTATAGACGATGGAGGATAGCCCAAACCATTAAGAAATTGGGCTTTAGCTTATGTTTTGAGCTTAATTCATATGGACTTTTAGTTAAGGTTTATGAATTTGGTTTTATTTGTTGGGTTGGATTAATTATTGTTGGATATTTTATTTAATGGGCCATAAGCCCAATTGCTTATTCTAGTTAGGGTTTTAGTATAAATACCCTACTTTTCTAAATGTAAGGACAACTATTGATGATTAATGAAAATTGCAGATTTTTGCATCTCCCTACTCTCCTCTCCTCTCCTCTCTTCTTTGGCTTTTTTCTTTTCCTCTTCTTCCTCTAGACTTCTTTCTTTTCCCAGCTTTAATTCTTTTGCTTGTTGTCCCGCGTCACAGAGGTCAAAGACATCTTTCCTAACACCATCACAGAAGCCTCCAAAGCTGCAGCTCTTACTCCCATCACCGATGATGATATAAAGGCGGCACTATTCTCCATCTTAGATTCTAAAGCTCCAGGGCCAGACGGTTATAATGCACTCTTCTATAAAACAAGCTGGGACATCATCAGGGTTGATTTTCTTGCTGCTATCAGATTTTTTTTTCACCAATAACTCTCTCCCTCGATGTGTTAATGCCACGAGAGTAGCCCTTGTGCCAAAAAAAGAACATCCAGCTAGTTTGAATGATTATAGACCCATCTCTTGTTGCAATGTACTTTACAAATGCATCTCTAAGCTCCTTGTTGTTAGACTCAAAGCAACTTTAGTGGATGTGATCGGCCCTTCACAGTCTACCTTCCTTCCTGGCCGCAATATCTCTGATGCTATTCTCCTTGCACAAGAGCTATATACTGCACAATTATCATCACAACAAGGGGCCAACCCGATGTGCTCTTAAAGTGGACTTGAAGAAGGTTTTTGACACTGTTAGCTTGGATTTCATCATTGAAGGACCGCACACTATTGGTCTGCCAAATGACATGATACGCTGGATAACAACATGCATCACCACCGTCCACTATACAATCAACATCAATGGAGAGCTGCACGGTTTCTTCCACGCTACAAGAGGCATTCGACAGTGTGATCCACTATCTCCCTACCTCTTTGTTTTGGCGATGGAAGGCTTAAGGGGCATCGTTAATCAATCCGTCCAAAGTAGTGCATTCAAATACCACTAGCGGTGCAAGCCAACCAAACTAACTCATATTTGTTTTGCAGATGATTTAATGCTTTTCTGTCATGCTGATCCCGGTTCCATCATGGTACTCAAATCCAGCTTAGACAGGTTTGCCACACTCTCAGGCCTCTCCATTAATCTTGCAAAAAGTTCCCTATACTTGTCAGGTATAACTAGCGGCTTGCGCAACATGATCATAAAGCAACTAGGCATACAGGAAACAACTCTTCCTGTGAGGTATCTCGACGTCCCTCTCTTATCTTCACGACTCACTCATAAAGATTGTCTTCCATTGCTGGAGAGGATTATAGTGAGAATAAAATTGTGGACATCCTCATCCCTCACTTATGCTGGTCGGCTACAATTGATAAAGTCGGTTTTATTCTCAATCCAAGTGTATTGGTCTTCCATCTTCATTCTCCCTTGTGCAACACTTAACAAGATAGAAAGCATCCTGGCTGCCTTCTTATGGAAAGGAACATCTCTCACACCCACAGGAGCAAAGGTGGCATGGAATGCCGTTTGTTACCCTCTGCATGAAGAAGGATTGGGAATCAAAAAACTAAAAACATGGAATCAAGCAGCAACTCTTAAGCACATCTGACATCTCCTCACGAATACAGATTCCATGTGGACAACATGGATCCATGCAAACCTCTTACGTGGCAATTCATTTTGGCAAGTCACAATGCCATCCAATCCATCTTGGTCATGGAGGAAAATATTGCAGAGCCGAGACTGGTGCAAGGGTTGGTTCATCAACAGAATAGGAAACGGCAACTCCACTTCGCTCTGGTTTGATTACTGGCTTCCTGGAGGATTAAGGCTTATTGACAACTATCCTCTACGAACTCTCACTGCTACAGGTTTAAATTGGAATGCAAGGGTATCCGATATCATCAATGCGGGCTAATGGAACTTTCCAATGGACATACCTGCACTGCATGGCTACTGGGAATCCATTACTTTTCATCCGAACCCCTACTCTAAAGACTATTGTGACTGGAAGGGTCATCCATCAGGGCTTTTCAGCATTAAAACGGCATGGGAATTACTTCGTGATAAACGGCTAGTAAATAACATGCATCAGTTACTATGGTTCAAAGGCCACATCCCTCGGCAATCCTTCATCCTCTGGCTTGCAGGTCTTGGTAGGCTACGAACCATGGATCGTCTTCGTTCAGCTGGAATACTTCAGAATACTGCATGTAGCTTCTGTGGAAACCATACCGAAACGCATGAGCATTTGTTCTTGGAATGCCAAACTTCTTAAACAGTATGGCAAACGGTCAATGCAAGAGCAAATATCAATTGGCCAAGTTCTTCCTGGCATAATCTGCTACAATGGGCTTCTGCAACTTACAGCAACAAGACAGACGTAACACATATTATAGCACGCCTCTTGCTATCAACCGCGGTCTACCAGCTGTGGTATGAACGAAACAACCGAATCTTTAGCATCCAGTTCCAAACTGCTCCAACAATTGCTGAGACAATATTTCAACTGGTCCGCCTACACATAACATTTATGGAGTTCAAAAGCATAATCCCAACCAGTATATGTGATGTTTGGGGTATCCAACAACCCCATCAGAACCGCGTCCCAACTCATATTGCAAACCGCTGAAGAAGAAACACATAACACTGTTCATTGGAAAAATAATTACATCCCTACTATTCACGTACCGGCTTGGAAGCATGAGATGAATTAATTACATGGCTACTGTTCACGTAGCAGCCACGCATTAGTTCTTTGTTTATTTGTATCTCTTTGAGTTTTCTTTACTATTTAATATGACCTGGGTTTGATGAATTTCCTGGGGATGCCCTTGTATTTTTGTAAGACACTTTTCTACATTATATATACATCTTAACTTAAAAAAAAAAGTTTAAGGTTTAGGATTTAAGGTTTTGGGTTTCGAGTTTCAGGTTTGGGGTTTGGGGTTTGGGGCTTGGGGCTTGAGGCTTGAGGCTTGAGGCTTGGGGCTTGGGGCTTGGGGTTTGGGGTTTGGGGTTTCGGGTTCGGGGTTCGGGGTTTCAGGGTTTGAGGGTTTATGGTTTAGGGTTTAGGGTTTCGGGTTTCGGGTTTAGGGTTTCGGGTTTTGGGGTTCGGGGTTTGGGGCTTAGGGTTTAGGGTTTTCGGGTTTCGGGTTTAGGGTTTAGGTTTGGATTTCGGGTTTGGGGTTTCGAGTTTCGGGTTTCGGTTGGGGTTTCGGGTTTAGAGTTTAGGGTTTCGGGTTTCGGGGTTCGGGGTTCGGGTTCGGGGTTCGGGTTCGGGTTCGGGGTTCGGGGTTCGGGATCCGGGGTCCGGGGTCTAGGGTCTAGGGTTTAGGGTTTAGGGTCTAGGGTCTAGGGTTTAGGAGGAGAGAGAAGGTCTGGAAAGTTTTTAGAGAGAAATTATGCTGCCGGAGCTGTGTAGCTTGGCCGGCCACCATTAGATCTTCCTCACTTTCAGGTATGTGTTGCTCCTCTGTGCCCTCTATATTCTGGCCGTTCGGATGTTTATTATCTTGCTTCGCCGGAGAGATATGGGTTCACACCTTTCTGCCTTTCTATAATACGTCTCTCTGTTCCTCCTGCCTCCTTCCCTTCCCGGTTTCCCTCCTACCACGCACCTTGCTGCAAACCTACCACTTGATTCACCTTGCTGTACACCCATGGCCAGTAACCCCTTACCCCTGTCGGGAACTAGCCAGAAACTACAAAAACAAACACAACCAAATCTCCAAAAACTGCCTCTACACTCTCAGCCTAAAATAACCACAAGCAACCCTGTTAGGCAGCACACCGCCACTCTTTCAAGCTCTAAAGCCTCTCCTTCTCCTTCCTGGGCGGAGAGGGTAAGAGTCACGGACACTAGCACACGGTTCTCCTTGGAGCCTATACCGCGACAGCAGGCTGGAGCTAGTCTTAAAATTCCTGAGGCAATTCTGACAGAGACTACAGAGAAATGGACCCGCTGTATGATAGGTTTCTTTCCTGGATTTAAAATGCCATTTCATGTTGTTAACACCATTGCATCTAGAGTCTGGGCAAGCTATGGACTTGAAAATGTGATGACTACTGCCAATGGCTTCATGGTTTTTCGTTTCAAAACTGAGGCCGAAATGCATGTGGTCCTGGAGAAAGGACCTTGGATGTTCGGGGGAAAGGCCATAATCCTCCAGCAATGGCATCCTCATTTTGTATTTGACAAGAACAAAATTTCAAAACTTCCTGTTTGGATACGTCTACATGGTCTGCCGTTTCCATTGTGGTCAAAATCTGGACTCAGTCTCGCAGCTAGTATGGTAGGTAAGCCATTGTCATGTGATGAGCAGACTTACAATTGCACTCGTCTGGATTATGCGAGAGTATGTGTGGAGATTGACGCCTCACTGCCATTCATTCACCAGTTTGACATGGAAAGCAAACTGTCGGATGAGCCAGTTTTAATTCAGGTTGAGTATGAATGGAGGCCTCCCCGATGTGAAAAGTGGTGTGTTTTTGGCCATGTCTGCCGTGGGGTGACTACAGTGGGCCAACCAAACACTGTACCATGTCCAACTAATGTTAGAATATTGAGCAAGGAAGCTCCCTCTAAGGTTAGGGATACAGACATTCAGACTGTAGCAGCTAACCCTACTGTCGCAGACCGTACTCCCTCTGCTACTAGTCCCTCTGCATCTAACTTCCTTGTGGGTGTTCAAGCTCCCTCTGCACCTACTCCCCCTGCTACCAGTCTTGCAGCTAACTTGTTAGCCCATGGTACTCCAATAGGTTCTGGTGATGATAGGTTGCATCTGCTACCCTCAAATAGCAAAGCCATCCTCCAAGGAACTCGTGGAGAGGAGGCATACGAGTCAGACCATACCTCAGAAGCTGATCCTTTGAGTGTTGAAGAATGCCAACATCTCATAACTGGTTTCCCACCCTGTGTGGAGAGCAAGATGGTAGCTTTTGCTAGCAGTAGTGAAGCCTCATCGACTGCCAAGGATAGTTCTTTTGACACCTCATCGATTCAGACAGGTACCTCTCCTTCCCCCTCTAAGATTAAGAAAAAGAAAGGGAAGAAAATGAAGAAGGCTATCTGCCAATAATAGCCTGCTGTATTCAGTTTACTGTATTTCAATAATCATGATAAATATAGGATCTTGGAATGTATGGGGGCTTAATTCCCCCAACAAACAAAAAACTGTTAGAGATTGGGTTACTAATCACAAGCTTGGAATTGTTGGCTTGTTGGAGAGCAAAATTGCACCGGCCAGACTGGATCCAGTTATCTCAAGTCTAGCTCTTCCCTCTTGGAATTTTCTATCCAACATTAGTGCATCTGCAAGCTGTCGAATCCTTGTGGGTTGGGACCCTTTGAAGTATAATCTTACATGCATTAATTTTTCTGAGCAGTGGGTAACTTGTGATGTTACTACACTCTCCTCTAATACTAGTCTCAAGATAACCTTTGTCTATGGGCTCAATACGCCTGCTGGTAGGGGGGTGTTATGGGATTACATACTAAGTCAAGCTCCTCAGTTCTCATCATCACCTTGGGTCCTCATGGGTGATTTTAATGCTACACTGAAGGCTACTGATCGCTCAGGGGGTGACACACACTGGTATAGTCATCTGGAAGATTTTGGCCGTTGCATCCATGATGCCGAGCTCTGTCATATACCCTATATTCAGGGCTAAAGTTTTCTTGGCATAATGGCCAGCTGGGAAAGGATGCTATTATGAAGAAACTGGATTGGATATTTGGTAATTTCCCTTTCCTTTCCTATTGGCCAGCAGCCCACGCTAACTTCCTCCCAAGAGACCACTCAGATCACAGTGCCATGATCCTAGCCTTAACCCCTCCTTCACCCCGAATGCCTGCACCTTTCAAATTCTTGAATGTTTGGGCAGACCGAATGGACTTTCAGGACATTGTCAAAGCAACTTGGCAATCTCCAGTAAATGGCAACCCGATGTACAGATTCACTTCTAAACTTCAACTTATCAAGCATGCACTCAAGGACTTGCATAGAAACAACTCAAGCCATATATCAGCTAGAGTGGCAGAGGCAAAAACAAGGTGGAATTTAGCTCAAGTTCTGTTGGATGAGTCTCCCACCTCAGAAGATCTTCTTGCTGCAGAAAGGGAATGTGCTGTACTTTATTCTCAGCTTTATAAGGATGAGGAGGCTATATTTAAGCAGAGATCAAGGATCCAATGGCTAAAGTTAGGGGACCGCAACACAAAATTCTTTCACAGGTCTCTGCTACATAGACAATCAAGGAATGGGATCCATGTTCTTGCTGATGAGACGGGTAATCTAATCCATGATCAGAAAGAGATAGGACTTTGGCAGTTAAGCATTTCCAGTCCTTATTGACATCCACTGTCCCACATCCAGAGGAGGATCCTTCGATGCTTTTCACCAACCCTATCCCCACTCCTCTGATCCCTGGGCTTATACTTCCTGTCACAAATGAGGAGATCAAGACTGCCTTGTTCTCCATCCCAGACAACAAAGCACCCGGGCCAGATGGATTCACATCTCTATTTTTCAAACGTTGCTGGGACATTATTGGAGCTGAATTTTTAGCAGCAATAAAATATTTCTTTGACCATACCACTCTCCCACGATGTGTCAATGCAACTAGAATTGCGTTAGTCTCTAAGGTAGAGAATCCTACCTGCATGGATGACTACAGGCCCATCTCCTGCTGCAACGTAATGTACAAGTGCATATCCAAAATCATGGTGGCTAGGTTGAAGACTATCTTACCCGAAGTCATTGGTCCCTCACAGTCTGCCTTTGTCCCTGGAAGGCAAATCTCAGATAATATATTGCTCACTCAAGAATTAATGCACAACTATCATTTAAACAGGGGCCCGGCAAGATGTGCACTAAAAGTGGACCTCAGGAAGGCATTTGACACAATCAGCTGGCCTTACATTTTGATGGGATTGAAAGCCATTGGCATTCCAGACCGTATGGTTAGGTGGATTCACCTATGTATTTCTTCAGCTCACTTTTCTGTTGGTATCAACGGTCTTCTGCATGGTTTTTTCCAGTCCAGTAGAGGCATTCGCCAAGGTGATCCTCTCTCCCCCTATCTCTTCGTTTTGGCTATGAAAGGATTAGGAGGTATCTTGAGTAAGTCCACTATGGATCCTAGCTTCAAGTTCCATTGGAGGTGTAGGCAGAACAAAATCACTCATCTCAGTTTTGCGGACGACTTGATGATCTTTTGCCAAGCAGACCTGGCTTCGGTTGGCATTATTCGTGTAGCCATGGATTCCTTCTGTAAGATATCAGGGCTAGCTATTAATCACGACAAAAGTTATGTTTTCCTATCAGGGGTGGATCCAGATCTCAGGATTGCAATCACAAACCAGCTTAACTTCAAGCCGGGGACTCTGCCAGTGAAGTATCTTGGCGTCCCTTTAATTAGCACCAGGCTGACTTATCAGAATTGTTTGGCTTTGATTGACAGAATCACTTCTAGGATTAAGGTCTGGACCTCAGCCTCCCTCACCTATGCTGGGCGTCTTCAGCTTATTAAATCCACTCTTTTCTCGATACAAGTATATTGGTCCAGCATGTTTATATTCTGCCATGTGCCACAGTCAGGAAAATTGAGAGCATCCTATCTGCGTTTCTATGGAAAGGAACTACGCTCACTCCCACAGGAGCCAAAGTTACCTGGACCTCTTTATGCTACCCTCTCTAAGAGGGTGGCTTGGGGATTAAAAGTATTAAAACTTGGAATAAGGCTGCTCTCTTAAAGTACGTATGGAGGCTGCTATCAGAGGGGACTTCACTTTGGGTAATTTGGGTGCATTCTGTTCTTCTTAGAGGGCGCTGCTTCTGGTATACCAATGTCCCCTCAACTTCTTCATGGTCCTGGCGGAAAATTCTTCAAAGCAGAAGCTGGTGCAAGGGCTTGTTCACGCCATGCATAGGAAATGGCAGGGACACCTTTCTATGGCTGGACTATTGGCTCCCGGACAACAAAAGGTTTTGTGATCTTTTCCCTTTCAGAGTTTTATCTTCAACGGGTCTACCATGGGATGCAAAAGTGTCAGATATAATTCTAAATGGAAGATGGGCATTCCCTCCTGGGCACTCTGACCTCCAACCTGTCTGGAATTCCATCCTTTCACAGCCACGACCTCACTTATGTGATTATTACACTTGGCCGGGACACTCCTCAGGAAATTTCTCAATTGATTCAGCATGGGAACTGCTTAGGGATTCCAGGCCATTGGACTCATTATATCATCTAATCTGGTTCAAAGGGCATATTCCTCGTCAAGCTTTTATTCTCTGGATAGCCTCAATGGAGCGACTGCACACCATGGACAGGCTCACCTCCTTCGGTATCCTATCTTCATCAACCTGCGTTCTATGTGGCACGCATAATGAGACTCATGACCATCTTTTCTTCCAGTGCGCATACTCATCAATATTATGGGGTAACATCTCAGTAAAAACACTTATAGCCTGGCCCTCTTTAACTTGGAATGGATTGCTTCTGTGGGCGGGTTCCACACTGAGGAACAACAAGGAATTTTCCCATATAATAGCAAGACTTGTTCTCTCTACATCTGTTTATTTCATCTGGTTTGAGCGAAACAACAGAATTTTCAACAGAGTTTTTAAGACAGCACAAGAGCGCATGGA
>JAGMVL010002257.1:0-89346 GCA_019202695.1 Populus x sibirica | reverse complement strand
TTGAGTGATATGAAAAACTTAATTTTAGATATTTGATTATGTTGAATGCTTCAGATAACTCCATACCCCATTCCGCCTTAAGGAAAGCTAAAAAACTTGGGTCTGCATGCGAATGAGACTTGTTTAAGATCAACATTACATTAGGATTCATTATTGTGTTGGAACATTGCATGCTTTTAATTTGGGATAGATAATATCTTATAAAGCAAGATATAGCATACTTTTTCTTAAGATTATTGAAGTACATCTTTCCTTGTAAAAGTTGTGTGAGTTGTGTGATTATGCATGAAAGATGAGTGTGATGCTTTACTTGTGATTATCCCTTGAGTCTAGTCCTAAACAAGGGTTATGTAAATAGAGTAATCATTATTACACAAATGTGTACAAAGTTCTATCTACTCAAATGTTTTGAGTTGCTCAATAACTAGGGGTATTCATCATAAATGTTTATCTTTAAACGGCAACTTGAAATATGAGTATGAAGCACTTTAAGTTTATGACTTTGTGAGTAACCGGTGCATTAATCACAAATGTTTGTATTCGCATCAAAAGGGAAGTAACCACTTAAAGAAAAAGGAATGAATAATATCATCAAAAAAAAAAGAAAGAAGAGAAAAAAATATAGATACTTCTCTAGTTTGCTACCTTGTTTGTAGTAGTGAGAAGGAAGATTACAAGTTGAGTTTTCGCTGAATCAAGTATGTTGGTTGCATGATAAATACGATTGAATTTGGAATTTTGAATGGATGTTGATTTAGAGAATGTGAGTATGCTTATTTTTTTTTTTTTGCTATTGGGTACACTAAGTTAAAGATACCAATGTTTGCATGTAGGTCCTTTAAATGTGATGAGTCAAACCTAATTATGTAATATTATTCTTTTATTTCAAAGGTTTTATGTTTAATTTTACGGAGGACTAGCAAAATCTAAGTTAGGGTGTGATTGTGCATCAAAAGTATCATTAAGTCTCTTGGATGTTACATATGTATTTATTATTTTTATTTGGGTTTTTTATAGTAATTAATGTGCTTTTTAGTAGTGAATTTCCTTTTAATGTCTCGATAGGTTTTGGAGCTTAAATGAATTATTTCGAAAATTCAACGTCGAATTCGGAACAAAGAATTGAAGAGAAATTTAGTTGAAGATTGAAGCAAATCTTGGTTCAAATAAGTGCTCCAAATTTGCCCCAAAATCAATTCTAGTCCAATTCTAGAAAAGAATATCATATGATCTATTTCAAGCCCAAACATGCCTTATGTTGTGTAAACTTCAACCATCAAACACTCAAGGTTTTAATGTCAATCTTAGCCCAAATAATAGGTACATTTGTATCCTTATTTGATGCTTAAATTCAACCCAAATCAGCCCCAAATCAGCCTCCAAATCAGCCCAAGCACCATCCATGATCTTACATGTCCACACAACAAATAACATTTGATTTATTTTGGATAATTCATTGATCCAAGAGGGCAAGCACATGGATGGAAAGCTGGAGGGGGACATTGTCACATTATTTTGGGTCAAAAAGAAGAAAGAGACAGCTCACAAAGAAGGAAGAAAAACGTGCACCAAAGTGTTCTCCAAGCTGTCCTGATTTGATTTTCCAGAACACCTTTCGGTGTTTTGCCCATAACTTTCGACTCAGATGTCCAAATGAGCTGTTCTTTAATGATCTAGAAAGCTAACAGAATGGCCTATAAATATGTATCTAATAGCCATCTCCAGAGGAGGCTTCTAAGAGGTCGAATTGCTGTCCAAAGTTAGAGTCAGATTTGTGTCCGAATTTTTACTGCAATTGTGTTGTGTTCTTCTTTATAGATTTCGGTTCTTTAGATTGTAAAACTTATTATTTCAGTTTGATTTAAGTTATTTCATATTTATTAAAGTGTTATTACATATAATCATGGTTGGCTAATCTCCTTCTTGGATCCAAATCAAGGATGATGGTGGTTGAGGTGAGTTCTTTAATATATGAATGAATCTTAATGTCTATCTTTTCATTTTCTTTATGAATGTTTATTATTGCAAAGAAATTTTAGAAATCATTTAGGTAATGTTATAATCTTGAATTTTTATGCACAAACCTTAGTTTTGGTATAGAGATTGCTTGATTCAATGTCTTACTTAATATGAAAATATTTGTTCATTCTTAAGCAATAATCAATTTTCATCTTTTTAAACTTCATTGTAATATCTTCGATCTAATATCACCATCGTTGATATTAGGTTGAGTTATCTTATATATGTTGAAGGAATCACCAATACATCACCATTAAAATTGATTTGGACCAAGACTTACCTTTTCTTGTCATTTAAAATCTATTTACACTTTTTCATCTTTGAAAACAAATTCATCAATTATTTTCAACCAAGTTATTGTTAATTTAATTTCTCTTGAGTTTTTTTGTTACCTAGCTTAATTTCCAGATCTAGCTCTCTGTGGATATGACCTCGATCTTACCGAGTTAATTGCTACATTGTACACTCGTGCACTTGCGAGTTAAAACAAGCCGAACATAAAAGCGGTCAAGCACTCCTCGATGAAGGTGTCCCATATATTCGGCCCTTTGCCTCTCCTGTTTGTTTCACCTTCAAACTGCATATAATTTAAACGTTATCAGAGACCAAACAATTGAGGCGTTTCTCTCTTCCACCAGAGTACTTGAAGCAATGTTGTACCTGGTAAGCTGACGAAGAAGATCCAAAAACGAAACCATCTGGGAAAGAATTACGACTCAACTGGGCAATACTTCCCATGATATACACTAAGTCTTTGTTGGGTGATCAGAATAAAGAATGTATAGTGAGATAGCAGTGAAAAATAAATAAATGAACGTATGAAGTATGGATTTTGTAAGAACATCGACATGCCAGAGCCTATTTATAGGCATCATTTTGAAAGGTTATTCTCAACAACCAAGGATAATTGTGGTCAATTATTATTATTTGTTTCAATTGACCGATCAATGAAAATTCAATTTGGAACTTCTAATTGGATAAGGATATTTGTCATTTGAGGAATTCATGGTGTTCAAACAAGCTCCAAACTTAAGATTCCGTGCTCTAATTGCACTGTGAAGCCTAGCAATTGTACTTGAAGCTTGCTGAGAAAATTCAGCTACCGGATCGTCAACACAAGAATTTTCAACGACTTTAATTTTCTTGTCTGATGGCAATGAAGCCAAGCGAAAGTTGACGGGTTTCCAGCCCAAGAAGAGTTTTTAAATGATATGTTGACCTTTCGCATTCAGACATGAAGGATATTCCGAGCTACAAAAAAACATTACCAATCACGTGCTAGAAATTTTGCATGAAACAATTTTCATTTCCTTACGCTGAATCAGCCAAGTCAAGCACAATACATGATCTTTAACCAAAAGCCTAGGAGAGTAACCAATTACGATCAATCTCTAAGATGACCTTTCTTCAATCCCAAACTGACAGCCATCTCTAAATCCTGCAAGAAATGCTTTGAAGCGATCAACTAGTCATCAGCCTGGAATTCATTTGGCTTTGAAGCCATCAACTAGTCATCAGCCTGGAATTCAATTTTACAGCTGTCTGGAATTTATTTTCCAAGAAAGTTTATCCGCGCGAAAACTTCAACTTGATTAGGAGAAAGAAACTGCGTTTTGCTTCTATCGGAATTCAAGCATCCTCTTCAAGCCTCCAACGAATTCCTTAACAATTAGCGTTATTAGATTACCATTTTTATCATACTATCCCCCATTATCTAGGCACGATTAAACACAGAATACAAATCACACCACAGTATAGTGCCTCAAGTTCACGTAATTATTGTCATTGTACTTCATTATTGAGATTTCCGAACATTTGCAAGATGCTTATAGACCTTTTTTTTTTTTAGTTGAAAGGTTGTCAGTAGGAAACCTGTAATTCTGCTACCATGCATTGCTCCATATACGAGGATTATAAATAGGAGCTGTATAAAATATATAGGTGTATCTTTAATTTATTTCTTTATAGTAATCGAGTAGAATTAAATTAAAAGAGCACCATTAAGAAGATAGTGACCGAAGGAATAAAAACTTACAACATAAGTATCTAAAAGAAGGAGCAAAAAAATGAAAATCAAACTAATTAGTCTAGTTCAAGACACGTTCAAGACTTCTAGTCTGATCAGAACCTGTGTAACTAAAGTTTCTAACTGGGAATTTCAACCAAAAGGCCAAACGTTGAATGGTAAGATAAAAAATCACATCCCAATTATAGACCTTGGACTCGAAGATAACTCGATTGCGAACTAACTAGATAGATCAATAAAAGTCTTTGCATAGAAGAATAATATCCCGACACTGAAAATTGCCTCTCATCGACCTGTACCATTCTTGAAGATTTTGTTTAGGGTCCCTAGATAGACAACTTAAACACCAGAACCAATGCATGAATCTACCCTAAAAATTCCACGAAATAGTACAGTGATTGAATAGATGATTTCTAGTCCAAATCTCCTCACAATAAAAAGGAAAACGAGCATCCTCATAATTAAAAATCCCCCTCTCAGCTAAAAAACCCCTAGCGTTGAGACTAGCATTAAGCAGGAGCCATATGAACACATCAATTTTAGGAGGTGCAAAACCTTTCCAAAGCAAAACAAAAAAAGAAGGAGCCCCTGAAGCAGACATGCTATCTAGAAATTTGCAACACTGAATAAGTGTTGGAACTATCAAATTTACATGCCTTACTATCTTCACCTCCAGAAAAAACTAAACCACGCTCCACCCAAAAAAAAAAAAAAAAAAAAATAATTTCCCGCGTACAAAGCTCGCGAGACCTCAGATTCCTCCTCCAAGTCAAGCTCACCGAATTATCAATCGGGCTATACACATTTGCATGGCTAACTAATTGCTGCGGATAAAGATTAAATAGTCTAGGAAATAAATTATGAAGAGGAGCTGGAGTACCTAGCCAAGAATCGATCCAAGACCAAATGTTACTGTCATCACCTACCTTGAACCCAATGCTTGAATTAAGTCGAATGGCTATGCTTTCTCTTGTGGAGAAAGTCAAAACAAAGCCACGCCATGTTGGAGAAAGAGAAACCGCAAAAAGGAATCCCATTCTTGTGGCGTGCACGGTGTCGATTGGCGAGATATGTCTCCAAAGTGTGTTGGAAAGGGGTTTTGGATTTAATCATAAAATTATGATTATAAGATTCAGGAGTCGCAACCTAGTATTATGGTCGTTAGAAAACCTAATGGTCTGCGAGTCCGGGTAAGGGATTGGTTGTGCAAGGGGAAGACGTATCACGCCTAGCGCACCCTCCCTAAGGTAAGTTCCATTGTTATTTGATTGTTATTCTAAGTCTCATTTTTGTTCATTGGTCTTGTTTAAGGTTACATGTAGATCTCCCTTCATGAAGAAGTCTCTACCTTATCGGGTTAAATCTTGACAATTCTAATGGGATATTTTGTATTTTGATCAAACCCTAATAGATAATCATAAACCGGTTATGATATCCATTTTTTATATTTTAAATCATGATAAATATGATTTTTATCTCTCTTTAGAAAATATGCATGAAAAACTTTTAGGATTTGGCCGTATGCACAAAGACAAAATAGTTTTTTTTTTTTTTGGAAAGAGAAAATTAATTTGAATTTTTTTTTATTTTCAAATTTGTTTATAAAGAAACATTTTAGAGAAAACTGGGTATTTTATAATGTAAGTTTAAAGCCTAATATTATGCAAAATAGTTGGAAAAACATGCGAGAGGCCCACATATATTTTTCAAATGCCCTTTGGAATTATTGAAATTTTCTCTTTTTTTAAAAAAATATGTTTTAATATTATTTTATTTTATTATGAAATATATATTGGATTAGACCTAGCTCAGTCATCTGGGCTCGGATGAAACAGGTCCAGCCCGACTCAGTCGGGTTAGGTCGACTGGCGGCTCAACAACCTTTCTCTCTCTTTTTTTGGGTTGGGCCAGACCTAGTCATCTGGGCTTGGCTGAAACAGGTTCAACCCATTGTTGTTAATGGCATTTTTCCATTTGCATGCAAAATATATTGTGCATGCAAATGGCTATGACAGGGGGGTTTGGAGAAGAAAAGGAAGAGGAAAGCTTGCCTAGCCATAGGAGAAAAGTTGTTGGCGGCATTCATGGTGGTGGAGGGAAGTCTAGAGAGTGGTTGGTGGTAGTACCAACGGCGGAGAAAGAGGGGAAAGGTTGATAAGAAACCAACACCAGGGAAAAGGGCTATTTTTTCCCCAACTTTGGCCTCTTATTTCCTTATGCTCAATGCCTAGAATTCACCCCTATTTATAGAGAGTGGAAGAGGAACTTTTTGTTTTTATTGAGGACAAATCTTGGCCCTTGATTCAAGCGAAAAGATCCCAACCGTTGGATCAAAGGTGTCATCATGACTTGTAAAAATTCTGCAGAAGAGCTAGTTGGGTTGGCCATTTAGAGGCAACATCATGGCGGATGTAAGGGCAATAAACAGGCAAGATTTATGCTGGGGTATAGTACAATGTCAAGCCATCATTGTGGTGTATGGTTTGTTTGATTTGGTTGAGAGATGAAATGTTAAATGCCCCTGAAAAGTAGACACCTAAGCAGTTTTTTTGGGCAAGAAAAAAAAAGATTATGACTAGGATGGTTAACTTCACCGTTTGGATTTGATTAGTTCTAATTGAGTTAAAAGGAACTTTAACCTTGTTGAAACTTTTGTTTAAATTAAGTTAGTAAGAATAAAATAAATGAAAAGTGTGGTGGCTTGATTTGTGTTTAACCATCAAAAGCAAGCTAATTATGATTTAAATTGAAGAAAATGCTTAGTGTTTTTCCTTAGGCATGTTCAGCTAGATTATTGGTAAGGAAAATGAAATGGTAGACATGACGTACATGTGTTGGTGTTAAATGCATGACTTAATGAAAAAGTGAGGACTAGATTATGGGGGCAAGGAATGAGAAATAGAGGCAAGCCACTTATAAAAAGGACCTCGTGACAAATATGGATTCTAAAGAAGTTGGATAGGCTAAATTGGTAGTAGAAACATGAATAAGTGATGATGATATATATAAACCTTAGGATGTTAATGTGAAAACAAGTTAATAGTAGGAAAAGTGAGATATTGGTTGTCCAATCCATGTATTGGGATCGAACAGTTTGGTCACCCAACTTCACTAAGGTCAGGGCACCCAAATGATAAATTTAATATTTGTTTCTTAATAAAGGTTATAGCTATGGATGTTATCTTTTAAAAAAAACTAACCGCGCTTAATTTGGAGTTATAGAACTCTAGATAACGACTGAAAATGAAAGACGGGTCAAACTGTCTCGTACAAGACATATTATGTTGAGTGCTATATATAACGGATAATTTCAAGGGTCTTAAGGGCAGAACTGGGCTTTCTATTCTTCAATAGAGTTGTAACTTTACTAGGAATAAGATGGTAAAGAATGCTCTCCAAAACAAACTAACTTATGAGTGTAATGATGTAGTTGAAGGAAAATAATTGAAAAATAAAATTAAAAGATGGCAATGAATTCATGTGAATGAGATTGCAATAGTATAAGAATGCTGATTGTGATAAAATTATAAGAGGGTATTCATTGTATCTCTTAATTCTTCAACAGAAGAGATACCTGGAGTAGGGTCATCGATAATTGAAGGGACTAGGTCGATTGGGGAAACAAATCGCACCTTATCTTTTCAATATGTGTAAACTTATTGATAAATATTAGAATTTATTGTTTTATTGCTTTGATAAATATTGGAATGAATATGAGTACCTTGCGTACATTGATGTGTATCAACTAGTTCTGATATAATTGGAATGGATACGAGTATGTTGCATACATTGATATGTATAAACTTGTGATGATATTAATTGAATGAATAAGAGTACCTTGCATGCATTGGTATGGATCTAATTAATTATGATAATGTTTGAATGAACATGTGTATCTTGCGTACAATGATATGGATCAAGTTAGTTAGGATAATGTTTAAACGAACATAAGTACACTATGTGCATTTCTATGTATCAAATTAATTATGTTATTATTAGAATGGATGTGAGTACCTTGCTTACATTGATAGGTATTGAATTAGCCATGATAACTTTGGAATACACGTGATTATCTTACATACCTCGGTATGGATTGGGCATACAGAATCACTTGGAGATTATTATTATTTGTTTCGATTGACCGATCAATGAAAATTCAATTTCGAACTTCTAATTGGATGAGGATACTTGTCATTTGAGGAATTCATGGTGTTGAAACAAGCAATAAAGCCAAGCGAAAGTTGACGGGTTTCCGGCCCAAGAAGAGTTTTTAAATGATATGTTGACCTTTCGCATTCAGACATGAAGGATATTCCGAGCTACAAAAAAACATTACCAATCACTTGCTAGAAATTTTGCATGAAACAATTTTCATTTCCTTACGCTGAATCAGCCAAGTCAAGCACAATACATGATCTTTAACCAAAAGCCTAGGAGAGTAACCAATTACGATCAATCTCTAAGATGACCTTTCTTCAATCCCAAACTGACAGCCATCTCTAAATCGTGCAAGAAATGCTTTGAAGCGATCAACTAGTCATCAGCCTGGAATTCATTTGGCTTTGAAGCCATCAACTAGTCATCAGCCTGGAATTCAATTTTACAGCTGTCTGGAATTTATTTTCCAAGAAAGTTTATCCGCGAAAACTTCAACTTGATTAGGAGAAAGAAACTGCGTTTTGCTTCTATCGAATTCAAGCATCCTCTTCAAGCCTCCAACGAATTCCTTAACAATCACTACCAGAAAACCCGAGAAAACCAACGGAATTACCGAAGGAAAAATTCCGTCGGTAATAATTACCGATGGAAATAATATCGTCTCAAAATCGTCGGTATATACCGAGCGGCCTAAATTAAATCGGCGAAACGGTCGGTATATACGACAGAATATTTCTGTCGGTATATATCGACCGTAAATCTGACGGGGTATACAGTTTGTCTGGAAATATGCAACGGCGTGGTGACGTCAGATGATTTTACCGACGGAATTACCGAGGGATTCAAACTGAGATAGTCGTACAGTGACGTGGCACTGTCACCGACAGAATCACCGACTGAAGTAATCCGTCGGTGATTCCATTAGAAAAAACCATTATATACCCATCAATCTGCCGACACTCTCTTCCTCTGTTTCTCCTTCTTCTTCTTTCCCATCCCACCTCTCCCCTCCCAAGCTGCAGGCTCCCCTCCCAAACCGCAGCCAAACACCCATCCCAAACTCTCCACTATTCTCAACACGAGCACTCAAGTTTCTTATATCTTGTACGTGGTCACAATATCCGTTTCTTGTAGATTTTATCATTTTTTTGTAAGTAAATCTATCCTTTTTAGTTTTAATATTTAATTGTGAATTTTATTGTTTTAGTATATGTATTTTGTTAACGTTTGTACTTGTTTTATTTGTTATTTGTCAAAGAAACTTGTAGTATGAATGTATAATTTTGTAGTTGTTATAGTTTTTTTTAGATTTTGTCAAATTATATTTGTTTGTAAATTGTTGAAATTTTGTTTGAATTACACCGAATTAAATGTGTCGTTGTGATGAAATAAATAATTAATAGCTTGTTTAACGAGTCTTGTTTAATTGTTATCAATTGTATTTCAAAGTTGTGATTTCTGTAAATTTATATATGTATAAATTTGTATGTATGAACGTTGATAGTTGATAATTGATAATGAATATTTAACATAAGTGTTGTTTTAGTTTGTTGGATAATGTCGGGGAAAACCAATATTTTTGTTATGTTTTATAGAGGTTCAATAGAAGTTATGGATGATCGTTCATGGATGTATCAGGACTCACCCCAAGGATTGCGGAGGATGGATTATTGTAACGGTTTCCAGGGTTTTATTAATTTCGTAACATCTATTCCAAGGAATTTTACTGATGTCGATAATAGGTGTCCATGCAGGAAGTGTAAAAATTTAAAGTTTCTGCATCAAGATGTTGTAACGATGCATCTTCTAACCAAAAGGTTTGTTGTTACTCATTTTTGGACCCCATGTTTGCTTTGGAAGATTGACAAAAGCAAATGAAAGAAATATTTTTTTCGAAAACTCTGTTTGAGCTGTTTTCTGCTCTCTTTTTTTATCCTTCCCTTTTTGCCAAAATCATCGGGTTTTCTTAGACCGATCGAAGTCTTCATAATGCCAAATTCATTCCTTTTTATAGGGTCTTTAAGGGTGAATAAATCCCTCAAAAGTGGAAATAAAAAAACCTGGTTCTGCTTCTTTGCAATCTTTTTTTTCCAACTTAGGCCCCGTGTTTCGACTTGGTTTCGTGCAATATCCCGACCATCCCAGCTATATTCTGTCACTCATGACATGTTGAAAAATGGACCTACACCTTTATTGGGTCCTAGAGCTCACTGTTCTTATGGCGAGACTCTCGGTCGAACTAGGATGCTTGGCATTGTCGGTTTCTGAATTTAGATCGGGAGACCCTTTTTGACCAACCAGATTGCGGCCCGATTCTCGTCCGGTAAAACGATTATATCTCACCTTGAATCCTTCGTGAAAGTTGTAGTCCTACACACATATATGAATTTAGGCTTTCGAATCGCTTGATTTCGATATCAGGAGCTCGAGATATTCCTGTTTGAATATCGACGTGAAATTAGAGAATTCTCCACGCGAACGGGATTTTGACCCAAGTTTTGCACTGAAATTTCTGCTGCCATCACGATTTCTCTGGTTCATTCTTAGGATACTCTCAGTCATATCGGGACACTCGACACTCGTCAGTTTTTGAATCGGATCAGGAGACCATTTTTACCGACCATTTTTGCGGCCGATTCTGTCCAAGAAAAACGATTATATCTCACCTTGAATCCTTTGTGAAAGTTGTAGTCCTACACACATAGATGAATTTTGGCTTTTGAATCGCTGGATTTCGATATCGAAACTCAAGATATGCATGTTTGAATATCTAATGAGGAAGTGAAATTTCTGCCGCATGTTTTTGGCTACCTGCAAACATGATATTAATTATATATAAAAAGAGAGCGAGAACCCAAAACGGTGTCGTTTTGAGACATTGTTCCTCCCATGTGCATGCCGCTGCCCCGAGACCCTCAGGAGTGGGGAGCAGCTGCAAGCGTGGGAGCGCGCAGGACGTGCGGCAGCTGCGGGCGTGGGAGCAGCGCGCGGCGTGCGACGGCAGCTGCGGGCATGCGAGCAGCGCAGCTGCCCCCGCTCGGTGTCCCCCTGCTCCCCATGTGCATCTTTGCTGCCCCGCTCCCCCTTCACCTATATATATCTCGTTATTAGCGGCCTACCGGGGCTGGTTTTTTTTTGAAGGGGGGAGAGGGAAGAGGAGTAGAGCAGTTGTGAACGAGAAGACGTAGGGAAGAAAGACAAGAGAGAACAAAGAAGAGAAAGAAAAAAAGAAAAAACCGAGAGAACTAGGAGGAGGCCGAGGGTAGGAGAACGGGAGGAGATTACCTTGAGTCTATCCTACCTTGTCGAACCGGGGCTTGCAAAGACTCTATGAGGTTTTTGAAAAGTTCCAAACGGCAAAAGAGAGGAAGGCTTGCTTTGGTTATCGAGAGGTAATTAAAAAGGAAGAAGCTTGTCCACCAGTTGTATCTCATTTTTACGCATTTAAACGTGCAGGACCCGCAGGTATGAGTCTTGACTTTCTTTTTTCTTTAACATATGTAAAGCTATTTGGTTGGTCTTCTTTCTTTTCAAAATCTGTTTTCTGCTTCTGTTTGGGACGTTCATTTTCCATCTCAACAACAAAGTTGTATGCTTGCCCACTGTTCCTCCCATGCCTTTGAGTTTAGCTTGTTATTTATGTTAGAGCTGCATTTTTTCGCTTTGTTTACTCATACGGTGACTCATTTAGAAAGAAAAACGAGAGAAGGCCCTCTTCAGTTGGGATGATGCTTTGGCTGGTTTTGGAGTGTGTTTTCCTTCCTGTTTTTCTTCGAAAGAGAGATAGCTGGCCATTTGATTTGTTGTTTCTGTTTTAGCGTCTCTGATATACATGATGAAAAGCATGTTCTTTCGTTCTTTCATTCTTTGATAAAACAAACCATGGCGTAGCGAGAGATTAGAAAAAGGTTAGGCGTGAACAATTTTTTCTGTTTAGGTTTGGTTTTCAAATGTTCAGCTTCCATGTGTATATGACCTGCTCCTCTTTGTCGAAAATGATGGGTCATGCTTGTGTTTAGGCTGTGAGTTAAGAGACTGGTTTAGTTTTCCAGTTCTCTTTGCCCGAGAGACCGTAGGTTGTAAAGGTCTTCGTCACCCCGGCTTTCCTTTGGTTGGAGCGTCTCCGTGCAATTGGAACGTTATGTAGGAGTAGTTACGGCCTATAGGGAGTGAAATAACGTGAGGGAGTGTCCTTTTAATTAAGGGGACTTGGTTTTTGCAGGTTCCGGTTTCATGGTTTTTGTCCCTCTCTTTCTTGTAGAAATGCATGGCTTCTGTTATAGCTTCTGTTATAGGTTTCAGCTTCAGGACTTTGTTGTTTTTGGTGCCTGCGGAATTGTTTTGTTAGAGTAATGAGCAGACATGTTTCACACTTCCAGCTTTGATTAAACTGTAACCTCCTGCAATTTTTTGCTTTGTGTTTGCACTGTTCAAGTGAAATATAATTCACTTGAACAAGAATCGTGGTCTTTGCATGCGGTTGGGGGTACGTTGCATATGCACGATGGCGAAAAATTAATTAACGTGTTACGTGCGGAGGAACGGGAACAGAACCAGTCATGTGGTTTGGGCTGTGGCTGAGTCCGAGCCATTGTAGAAAGTAGGCCCATTTTATTTTTGGGCTGATTTCGGCTCATTCTATTTTTGGGCCGAGTCGGCCCATTCAAAAAGTTTTCTTCAAAGATGTATTTAAAAAATCTGTGATTTTCTCGCAAGGTTGTATTTTTGTACTATAAAGATACAAGTCCGGTATGAAAATACCCGGTTTTTCATCGAGACATCAAAAAAAAATATAAAAGGAAAAAATGTTTTGTTTTCCCGCATACGGCCAATACCCTAACATTGTTTTTACGTTTTTTTATATAAAAAACAAATATTTGAAGTTTTGAAAATGTGTTTTCGCATGGATTTCTTAAACACAGCAAAAATCATTTTTCTTGCATTTCTGGATTTTACAACATGTTTGTAAAACTCCAAAGGGTATTGGCCAATATTCCAAAAAATATAAAAATCTTATTTTGGGGGAATTCATCTATTATTCACCGCTAATGTTTGGATAAAGAAATCCTTAAAGGACGAATATCCAAAATATTATTGGGAATAATTTGTTATTATTCACTTGTTAATATTTGGATAAAGAAACCCGGAGTGGTAAATATCCAAAATAATTTTCTAGGAATAATAAATCCGCACAAATCCTTGAAAGAAGCCTTGATTATAATCGAGGACATTTCAAAATTGTTTTTACTCCACGGTTTATGAGACAAAAAAATAGGTTTTTAAAGCACCCTAGATTTCGTTCATCGGAAAGGAGACTTATCCTAGGAAACTGATGGGATTAGAGAACATCAACACCATAACAGTTATAAGGCAAATCAAACACCAAGCAGCTTACCTTAGGTAGGGCGTACTAGGGGTGCTAAAACCTTCCCTTTAGGCAACCAGTCCCTTGCCTTAGAATCTCTTAAAGACCAGTTAGGTTTCCTAGTGACCATAATACTAGGTGGCGACTCCCTTTTTCACAACAGAAAGACCCCAACATCGAATCCCCATTACGGAGGAAGTGTCGCCGCGACGTCAAGCTCTCGGGAGGGTGCGACAGGATGGCGACTCCACTGGGGACCCTTGGACTAAGCTTGGTAATTGTTTTTTTTTTGTTTGTTATGCCATCTGTTGTTGTTTTCTTATATGAATGATACTTTGTTTAAAAGCTTTATCATGCATATTTACATCCTGTCATGCATGGTATATCAAATATGGATATAGATTTTATTGCATCCTATCATGCATCACTTGTATTTTTACTATCTTGTCAAGAGCACACATTAAACTTTAAGTTAGGTGGGGGACTAGCAGCTTGCCTTATGACTTGAGTCAAGGTTTAAGTTTGTGTAAACCCCAACTCTTTGCTGAGTGTTTAGACTGATAATGATTGGTACATGTGCCATCCCACTATCTGCTGAACCCCCATATTGCCTTTATGAGGGCGATCACTGGGACAGCAAGAGACCCTTTTTAGAGACCAAGTAGTAAACCTACCCTATGTCTCACGTAAAGGAACTAGAACCTATCCTTAAGGTTGTATGCTCCATAATATCTTTTGCATCAAAACGAGTCTAAACCCCAAGGCATTTTGAACCACAGGATTTGTGAACAAAATGGCCACCATTGCTAAATTTTCCATCATAGAATATGAAAAAAATTCTGAAATGTCACAATTGACTGAAGGAGACTGCCTTGGAAGCGATGCTAAGAAACTGTCACCAATCAAGAACCTGAATTGCATTATGAATGAGGTGAATAAGTTAACGACTCACTTTCAGAATGTGGATAAGGATGCATTTTTTAGTAGATACGGACGTTTGATGGAAATTGCAAGGGTAGAAGTTTTAAGCCCAGTTTGTGCGAACCATAGTTCATTTTTGAGATCCGGACTACCGATGTTTTTCTTTTGGAAGCATAGACCTATGTCCCACTATGAAGGAATATAGGATGTTGATTGAGTTTCCAAACAATTTGTATAGGATTTATTTGCCTTTGAGATCCGACAAGATCATCCCCGAACCGTAAAACCGCTTAGAATCTCCAACTTGGAAAAAGTTTTGGGAAAGAATGATACCGATCTGAAATGGAGGATGCTAGAAATTGAGCTGGAAAAGAAGTCGGGATCGAATAAGAGAGATTGATTGCCTTGGGCATATTTGGCTTTGTGTTGTTCCCAAGTCGAGACGGGTTTAGTGAGTTCGGAGGCCGGCTATCGCTTATGTAGAGTATGAGAATACGCAAATCAATCCAAAGGCTGCTATTTTAGCTGAAACCATCTTGACGCTTAATCATTGTAGGAGGACCGAAAAGGGGCAATGAGATGTTGCATGCAGTTGTTGTATATTTGGATGGTTAGCCATATCGAAACAAAAACCTGTCTTCAATAATTTTTGGTGGTTCACCCAAAGACCCTTGAAGTTGGTAGAAGAAGAATGGGAAGATCTAGACAACTAAGGTTGGGTTGACAAATTAGAAGGTTTGCCTAATAGTGATGTTAAGTGGAGAGCCCCATAGGTAATGATAGTGAAAGTCCTAATGAGTTGTGGACAAAGATGTTGGGTATCATTGATAGGGATTACAGGTTATGTGAGTTATGCTCCTGCCCTAGTGGTAAGGCAGCTTGGGGGCATGCAATTTGTTCCAAGGACTATAGGAATTGCTCAATTCTTTGGTTTGTTCAAAGATCCCATTGCACAAGAAGTTTTGGAGATCATCAAACAAGATTGGAAGCATCTGGTTTTGGTTGAGATAGAAGGTTTAAAGGGTTCAAGTGCAAGCGAAGGATATGCAAGATGGAGAGACTTAGCTACTTTAGCCATGCCTTGTGTAGGGGTCAAATCTCCCCAAACTGTAGAAGAGCCTATTAAGAGGAAAAGGGTCAATAATGAAGAGGAGTTGAGAAGACAAGTGGAACAACTGAACGAGTTGAGCAAAAGCGAGAAAAGACAAGGCAATGTTGGAAGAAATGATGCTAAACGAAGATAAAAGGAGAGCATTTCTAGATGAGCAAATACAATCTAGAGATGCACGAATAACAAAGCTTGAGTTAAAGCTAGGGGAGGAGAAGATTGCTAGGGAAAGGAGTGAGAAGGAGCTAAGAGAGATGAGTTTGGATTGGATGCAAAGTTGCTCTCGAACTTGAAGCAATGGAGATTGACTTTAGCGATTGCCAAGGAAGTGCAGAATATTTCCAAGAAAAATTTGCACAAGTCCAGTTTGAATTGATGGATAGGATTGGGAATTATGAGGATTTGAACAAGAAATATATGGAGTTAGAAAGCCATTCGATGGGGATTGCAAAAGAAGAAAGTAAAAGGAAAGATTTTGAAGCTTGTTGAAACGAATTAGCGATTAAGAAGAATGAGATAAAAGTTATGAGGATAAAACTTGACAAGGAACGTGAAAAGGTGAAGTATTTGGATGAGAAGCTAGTAGCAATGGAAAAACACAAGGATCAAATCGACGCCAACAACACCGCTTTGAACAGAACCAATATGTTGCTCATAGAAATGATGACCAAGACAGAATGAGCAAATGGATGAAGCTGCTGCACATGCTCGAATTATTAGAATCAATGCACGGAATGTAGGAGGGGACATCATTCGCTATCGCCGAAGCCTAGCTAAAACCGATGCTTTTCTAGGGAAGATTGAGAACCGCGATTTTACCTTCTTACCTTTGGCTAGAGAGTTTGTGGAGGAAAGGGTTTAAAGTATTTTGTATTTCTTTTTTAATGTAATAAACTTATCAAGTATTAATGAAAAGGGCGTTGACCCATCTTCTTATGCAAAATTTGTCTCTTGGTGAATATGATTCAAGAAAACGACTTGAAAGGCAGTACTCCTAGCAATGTGACGAGAACCTATGTTTATAAGGTGGTGGCTATTATTCGTTCACAAGAAGAGTGCATCCATACCCAATATACAAAGCATTCTCAATCATGCATTTTCTCATACATCTATGCAGGACCCGCAGATTAAGAAACATAGGTCCCCCTTCTAAAATCCACAACACTCGACAAAGAAAAAGAATGGAAAACGAAGAAAGGTCACAAGCGAAACTCGGTACCAAAGGGAACTTGAAGGAGTTTGGAATGATGTGGCGCACCTGACCAGTTTGCTTGAGCAAATGTTGAGAGCCAAAGATGGAGAGGGAACGTCTACTCAACCTGATGAAGCACCAGCAGCAGCTCAAATCCCTGTCGCACCTATAGACGTAGGGGCAAATACACCACATAAGCAGCTTCCTAATCCCTCTCAACCCATCCAAATCCCTATTACAATGGATTTGACAAACGAGGATCCACGGGACGTCGAGTCTCCGATCATGTTGGGTATGATAAATGGACCGCCCTAGAGGAGAGGCTAAGGGCGTTGAAGGGAATGATTTATTTGACCCAATTAGGGCCGCTGAAGTATGTTTGGTACCTAACATCGTAATTCCAAAGAAGTTCAGAGTGCCGGAGTTTGTTAAGTATACCGGAATGGAATGCCCAAAGACCCATCTTCGTTCCTACTATAACAAGATGGCAGAAGTTATCCACGATGATAAGTTGCTAATTTACTTCTTCCAAGATAGTTTGACAGGATCGGCCCTCACTGGTATATGAGGTTGGACAACGTTAGGATTAAGAAATGGACAGATCTGCGATGCTTTCTTAAAGCAATACAAGTTCAATCTTGAGATTGCTCCTGATAGGACCAGTCTGATTACCATGGAGAAAGGAGCTCAAGAGTCCGTGAGGGCTTATACTCAGAGATGGCGAGACCAAGCTATCAATGTACAACCTCCACTAATAGAGACGGAGATGGTAACACTGTTTTGCCAATACTTTTAGGGCCCCATACTATGAACATCTTATGGGTAGCTCACCTCAAAGATTTCTATGATGTCTTGTGCGAATTGCTGAAAGGATTGAGCAAGGAGTCCGAAGTGGGAGAATTGCGGAACCTATAGAGAAGAGGGGTTTTGTTGGGAAGAAGAAGGAAATTGAGGTAAATAACCTAGAAGACAGGTTATAAAAGGAAAGGCAAAAACTACCAAAACTATCAAACACCTACCTCCCAAATCACTAGCATCAACTTTTCTAAACCCTCCGTCCCAAACCAACCCCATCAAACAAAATTCCCCACCAATAACCAAAACAATTACCAAAGGAGAGACAACCGACAATTAGAAGAACAATTACCGCCTCCGCCAATAACCCTAAAGGAGTTATATGCCAAGTTGCTAAGTATTGGGCAGATAGCTCCCTTACCATTACCTCCTATGCAACCGCCTTTCCCTACCTGGTACAACCCGGAGTTGACTTGTGAATACCATGTTGGTAATACGGGTCACAGCATTGAGAACTGCGTAGCTTTTAAGAAGAGGGTATCGCAGTTGATCAAAATCGGATGGGTCACTTTTGAAGATTCGCCTAATGTGAATTCGAACCCTCTACCCAAACATGCTGTAGGTGGTAGTGGAGTGAATGCTATGGAGGTCGGTAGCAAAGGGAAGGTGCTAAGAGTGACCATGGCAAGGTTGTATGAAATGTTGGTACAATCTGGACATTTGGAGAAACCATCTGAACATTGCATAAGGGAAGATGATTTTTGCCATTCCATAAAAAGAAAGGGCATCACATTGATGAATGCATTGAGTTTCATCAAAAGGTTGTGAGAATGCTGACTTTAGGAGAGTTAAGGATTGAGGCTGTAAAAGATAATGAAGAGATAGAGAATTGGGGGAAATGTAGAGTCCAATCAACAGCTAATGGGCTCTCGAAATTGGTATTGACTAAGCCCTCATATGCAAACAAAGTAGACTATGGAGCGATGCCGGAGATTATGGTTATACCTCGAATATCAAAACTCCTTTGTCATGGTTCCGAAATGAAATAAGTGGGCTAACTCGGAGTGGTCGTTGTTTCACACCTGAAGAGGTAGAAAAGCAAAGAAAGGCTAAGGGCAAGGAGGTGTTGGACCTCGATAAAGAGCTTGAGGTAAATAAACCTGTAACGGATGAAGAAACAAATGAGTTCCTGAAATTGATGAAGCATAGTGAGTACCGTATAGTGGATCGGTTGAAGAAGACCCCTGCCAAGATCTCCATCATGTCATTAATACTCGCTCGAGCCGCATCGTAATGCTTTGCAAAAAGTATTGAATGAGGCCTACGTACCCCAAGATATTGAACAAAAGACTATGGAGCATCTAGTAGGGAGGATCCATGCCGCCAATTATTTATATTTTACGAGAAGATGAACTTGACACCGAAGGAACTGGGCATAACAAGGCCTTGTATGTCACGGTCCGATGCAAAGACTGTCTCATCGGCAAAGTTCTGATTGATAATGGCTCGGCCCTTAATGTGTTACCAAAGCATATGCTGGATGAAATGCCGGTAGATCCCTCACACATGCAACCCAGTGTGATGACGGCTAGAGCATACGATGGCTCGCCAAGGCAAGTGATAGGGACAATTGAGGTCGAACTAGATGTGGGTCCACAAGTCTTTCTAGTAACCCTTCAAGTGATGGATATCCACCCTTCTTATAGTATGTTGTTAGGAAGGCCATGGATACATTCTCGGGAGCCGTCACCTCCTCACTACATCAATGTTTGAAGTACATTGCCAATGGTGTTCCCGTTACTTGTTAAGGCCGAGGAGACTATATCAATGGTAAGAAATGTCGCGGTTCCATTCATTGAAGCTGAAGATTGTAAGGATGGAAACCTTCATGCATTTGAGGTTGTGAATACCGAGTGGGTGCCCGAGAACACTGTGGTGAGGAAGCCAGGAATCTCGGAGGCCACCAAAATGGCCGCTAAAAGCTTTTTGAAACACAAGATTCCTTACCCATATGACATTGAGAAAGGAAGGCTTAAATGGATGGATATAATCAAACTGAAAGTCTGAGAACAAAGGTTTGGGCTTGGATATAAGCCCAAGAAGGAGGATTACAAGCAAGCTCATGGTGCAAGAAGGGAGAAGAGAATGGCTAGGATTGAAGGAAGGAAGCCTCGAAGAAGAAAGCTTAGCCATCCCTCCAATCAGATTTCATTTCCAAAGGCCGCATATGTGATGCAGCTGATAAGGGACATGAAAACCTCTTTCGAAGCTCTCTTCAATGAACATAAACACTTTGGAGGAAGACCAAGTCAAGAACATTGCTAAAAAAATTGAATGCGGAAGAACGGATGAAGAGCTGCCACAATTAACCATCCACACGTTGGAAGAAGTCACCGTCAAGACTTTCGTTCGAAAGTCGGCCGAAGGAGAAACGTTCCGGAACTGGGAGACCCAAGAAGCTCCATTGGTTTTCAAAATGTAATCAACAATGATTTGTTGGATTATAATTTTATCTATGTTGTTTGCCCTTTTCTATTTTTGTTTTTATTTATTGACAATCGAGGCTCAAGATGTCAATTGGATTTTAGTTTTTTGAGCCAATCTTTTCCGTTTAATGAGATCATGCATTTTCAAAATTCAGCTTGATGTCTTACTGTGCATTTACACATCACTTTCCGCTTTCAGGAACCCTGAAAGCGGATCCTCCACAACAACACCTGCACTTTACATTGAGAATGAATGGCCAAACTTTAAAGAATACATAGTAGCTGTAGAAGATGAGGAATGGGAGGAGAAAAACATATGGGAATTCACAAAATTAATAGAACAAAGACGAACGAGGCTTGGAGGCCCGCTAAAGAGGAACTTGAAACCATAAATGTAGGTAATGAAGAAATCAAGCGAGAGCTGAAAATAGGGACTTTGATCACTCCGGAAGAGAAGGAAGAGGTGATTGCACTGCTCCGAGATTACGTAGATGTCTTTGCCTGGTCCTACGAAGATATGCCTGGTTTGGATACGGACATCGTAGTACATAGGATACCACTGGTGGAAGGATGCAAGCCGGTTAAGCGAAGTTAAGGAGAACTCATCCGGAGATCTTAATCAAAGTAAAAGCGAGAAATTGAAAAGCAATGGAACGCCGGTTTTTTGGAAGTAGTCAAGTATCCACAGTGGGTGTCAAACATAGTGGTGGTACCCAAAAAGGAAGGTAAAATCGAGTTTGTGTGGACTTTAGGGACTTAAACCGGGCTAGCCCTAAAGATAATTTCCCTCTACCACACATAGATATGTTAGTTGATAATGCAAAGACGCAGCTCCACATATTCCTTTATGGATGGATTTTCGAGCTACAATCGAGATAAAAATGGTGCAAGAGGATAAAGAGAAGACAACCTTTGTAACACCGTGGGGAACATTTTGCTACAAAGTCATGCCATTTGGTTTAAAGAATGCAGGGGCCACCTACCAAAGGGCTATGGTGACTTTGTTTCATGACATGATGCACAAAGAGATTGAAGTATACGTGGACGACATGATTGCTAAATCTAGAGAGGGAGAGAATCATGTCCAAATATTGAAGAAATTGTTTGAAAGACTAAGGAAATATAAGTTGAGGCTTAACCCGGCAAAGTGTTCGTTCGGGGTGAAATCGGGGAAGTTGTTGGGATTTGTGGTGAGTGACAAAGGGATAGAAGTAGATCCCGACAAAGTAAAGGCTATTCAATCTATGCCACCTCCCAAGACTGAGAAAGATGTGAGAGGTTTCTTAGGAAGGTTGAATTACATTGCTCGGTTTATATCTCAATTAACCACGACTTGTGACCCGATCTTTCGTTTGTTAAGGAAGAAGAACCCTGGAAGTTGGAATGAAGAGTGCGAAGAGGCTTTTGAGAAAATCAAGCAATACTTGTTGAATCCGCCCGCTTGTTCCTCCCGTGCCGAGAAAGGCCATTGATATTATACCTAACGGTAACAAACAAACAGAATGGGATGTGTGCTTGGGCAACACGATGAAACCGGAAGGAAGGAAAAGGGCCATTTATTACCTGAGCAAGAAGTTCACGGAATGTGAGTCTAGGTATACTGTGATTGAGAAGCTGTGTTGCGCACTGACATGGGCTGCAAAGAGATTACGTCGGTATATGTTGTATCACACTACATGGTTAATTTCCAAATTAGACCCGTTGAGGTACATTTGTGAAAAACCCTATCTATCTAGCCGAATTGCAAGATGGCAAGTTCTATTGGCTGAGTATGACATAGTATATATGACAAGGAAAGCTGTGAAAGGGAGCGTTATTGCCGATCACCTAGCTGACCATGCTATGGAAGATTATGAGTCATTAGACTTTGAATTTCCCGATGAAGATGTGCTTGTAATTAAGGAAGAGAAATCCGATTGGTGGATTATGTACTTTGATGGTGCTGTAAATGCATGTGGTAACGGAGCGGGTGCGGTGATAATCTCTCCTGATAAGAAGCAGTATCCGGTTTCAGTCAAGCTACGTTTGGGTGCACCAACAACACGGCTGAGTATGAAGCTTGCATTCTCGGTTTAGAGGCTGCATTGGAGCTAAACATCAGAAAGATAGATGTGTATGGAGACTCAATGCTGATCATTTGCCAAATAAAAGGAGAATGGCAAACCAAGGAAGAGAAGTTAAGGCCTTACCAAGAATACCTGTCTAAGCCGACTGGAGAATTTGAGGAAATAGAGTTCACCCATCTAGGAAGGGAAGGAAACCACTTTGCGATGCTTTGGCTACACTAGCATCTATGGCCAAAATAGACTTCAGGCACAAGGTACAACCGGTACACATCAATATCGAAATAACCCAGCTCATTGTTGCTCGGTCGAAAGAGAAGTGGATGGAAACCCTTGGTACTATGATGTCAAGAATTTCATCCAAAACCAGGCATATCCCATGGGGGCATCCAAAATCAACAAGAAGACCTTGAGGAGGTTGGCAATGGATTTTTATCTTGATGGGGAGATTTTGTATAAGAAATCATCCGACGGCACTTTGTTGAGATGTTTGGATGAGTTTGAGGCAAAAAGCGCATTACGAGAAGTCCATGAAGGGATTTGCTTAACCCATGCTAATGGACACGTGATGGCTAGGAAGATACAAAGAGCCGGTTACTTCTGGATGACGTTAGAAAAGGATTGCATCGACAATGTCCGAAAATGTCATAAGTGCCAAGTATACAGTGACAAAATCAACGCCCCTCCAGCTCCTCTATTTAACTTGACATCTCCATGTCCCTTCGCGATGTGGGGTGTCGCATGTCAAAAAAAATCCGCGCGGCGTCGGCTGGCGATTGTATCGTTATGTTGATTTGATTGGTTCGTTGGAGTCGCCACCTAGTATTTTATTGAAGGCTACTAGGAAACCCAGGTACTGGTCTTATCAGAAATTTGCGGGTAAGGGACTGGTTGTGGTTAGGGAAGGTATTAGCACCCCTAACGCACCCTACCTGAGGTAAGCTGTTTCGTGGACTTGATGTGTTAAAGAAGTTTTAAAAATTCTGTTCTTTCATCGAATTTTAGAAATACGACTTACATGTAAGTTCATAATTCTTTATCCGTGATCAAATCAAAATATTAAATTCTTCTTTATTCTTACAATTTTATCATACAAAAAAAAAACATTCATAAACAAAATACAAATCACACATTTCCTTTTCACTATACTTTTCTTTTCTTTCTTTTCCTTTTCTTTTTTTGTTCTTTTTATACATCACATTACAAAATTATAAAAAATTAAACACTAAACAAAAATTACATTACATAATTTAAAATTTCAGAATAGTCCCTAAAACTCCGAAATTGCGGGGAAGGACTTCGCAAGCCGGAACACCGCGCAGAACATGTGGCGGCGCGTGGGTTCACGCGCCGCCGCTGAAACTCCAAAAAACAGGGGATCTGGAATGCCTTCTTCCCCGTCTTCCTAAACCGGCGGTGACCCGCAAAAACACCAAAAAAACGCAACAAACAAGTCTGTTTTGGCTTTGTTTTCAGATCGGCTCCTCTTCCTTCTCCTTGTTCGATCTCGCTTGCTCTCTCGCAAGTTTTTTTTTGTTTCCTCTTCTTCTGCTTCTTCGGGTGGCGGTGGCACGACCAAAGGGCCGCCCGGTCGTGGGCGCCGCCGGGTTGCTTTGTGGAGCCGTTGTTGCCGTGGGACCGAGAGAAGGCTGGGAAGAAGACGGTGGGGCTGCGCCGTGTTCGGCTTGAGGAAGCAAGGAGCCGCTGCGGGGCGGTCTCTCGTGTCGGTGACCGTTGCTTGTTTAGGAAACAAAAGGGGAAGCGGACGTTGCCGATGGGGAAGGAGACGCCGCTGCTTGGAGGTTTGGGTTTCAGTGGAGGCCGGTTTGTGTGAGCGGCCGGGGAAGGGAATAACAGGGAGATGGAGATGGAAATGACGGCCGGAGTCTTGGGAGAAGGGAATCCGAAAGCTAGGAGCGGCCACGGTTTCGCGGCTCTCGTTTTTTTTAGGGAAGGGGGCAAACCGGTTTTTGGGAGGAAACGAAAAAAATCAAAGAAGATAGGGGCGGCGGCCGCCTTCTTTTTTTTTTTCAAAGGCCGATGGCTTTTTTGGTCGGGAGTTCAACTGGTTTGTCTTTGGCCGGGCAAAGGGGGAAGAATGGTGCTTGGTTTAGGTGGGAGCCGCCGAAATGGGGAAGGTCTGTGTGGCTGTTTTGGGGCTGCAACCGAGAGAGGGATGAGGCGAGGGGAAGTGGCCTTGTGTAGGGGGGAGCCGTGAAGAGGGGCAGGAAATGGTGGAACCAGCCGGTGTCCTGGTTGAGGGAGAAGAGAAAAATAATTACGGAGGGGGGCTAGAGCCGCCCTTTTTCTCTCGCTGAGGGAGAAGAGAAGAAAAAATCAAGGGGAGGGGGGGCGGCTTGCCTAGGGTGCGGGAGAGGAAAAAATGTTCAGCCCTTAGGGTTTTTTTTTGCCTTCTTTAATTGCAAAATTGCCCCCCCCTCCTTTTGTTTGAGTTGTGGACCGGTATTTATAGGTAAAATGTTGCATGGATCTCAAAATTGGTCCCTCAACTTTCTTTCTTTTTTTGTAAATTTGACTTTTCTTAATTTTTTTTGTATTTTTGAAAACGAGCAATATCAACGTCGACTTAATGAAGAAATCAATGATTTTAAAAATAACGCGTTAAAAGTTGAACGCGTTCCAAATGTCTTTGAAAATTTAAATTCTTTTGAGACGATGCTAAAAATGCTAAAAACGATGCAAATGTATTAAAAATGTATTTTTTTGGATTTTTCAATGTTTTTCGCTATTTTTGATTTTTTTCTGAAAATTTATCAAAACATGGGTCAAAAATTGGGTAGCAACATGGGGAATTGATGTGATTGGACCTGTAAACCCAAAAGCCAGCAATGGTCATAGGTTTATTCTCGTGGCTATCGACTACTTTACAAAATGGGTAGAAGCGGGTCATTTGCTCATGTGACGCAAAAAGTAGTGAAGAAATTTATTGAGAGAGATTTGATTTGTCGATATGGTCCACCGAAAAGATTATCACCGATAATGCCCGAAATTTCAATGGCAAGATGATAATAGAACTCGTGCTAAATGGAAAATCAAGCATTCCAACTCTTCGCCGTATAGACCAAAGATGAATGGTGCGGTAGAAGCTGCTAACAAGAATGTCAAAAAAATTATTCAGAAGATGGTAGTCACCTATAAGGATTGGCATGAGATGTTGCCATTTTCCCTTCATGCGTATCGCACCGCAGATCCGAACCTCGACAGAGCCACCCCATACACGTTGGTATATGGAATGGAGGCGGTTATGCCTTTAGAAGTGGAAATCCCCTCATTGAGAGTGCTTGGTAGACTCGAAATGGAAGAGGTAGAATGGGCAAAAGTTAGATATGAACAAGCTGAATCGATCGGTGAAAAGAGGATAGCCGCAATCTGTCATCATCAACTTTACCAAAGAAGAATGGCCAAATCATACGACAAAAAGGTTCGACCTCGAGGATTCCACGAAGGAGATCTTGTACCGAAGAAAATATTGCCTTTACCAGGAGAAGATCGGAGTAAATGGGCGCCGAACTATGAGGGCCCTTACGTGGTGAAGAAAGCATTCTCGGGAGGAGCTTTGCTTTGTTATCTAGAATGGATGGAGAAGATCTAGTTAGGCCAGTGAATTCTGACTCTGTAAGGAAATATTATGCTTGATGTATTCTGTAATCTCCCAATCAATAAAATAAAGTTTGGCCTTGAATTTTCTAAACCTTTCTTCACAAAAAGCATGATCTCATCGCATTTGAAATCTTTTACTTAAACAAACTCTTTTCTTACACATGACTAAGGAGATGACTCCATCAATTAGAGAGAATCAAATCAAATCAAAACTTGACATATTTTTGCACACCACACTGGGGGCAAGGAGCGCACGAAGTGCATATAGGGGCCCAAAGTTAACCAAAGCCCAAAAGAGGTATCATCATAAAAACTTCTGAAAAAGCATCTTATATGGGGATTGCTAATTGTATTGAAAGTTTCAGTTTTCATGAACAAAACCAAATCTTTTGAGTTTTCCTTTTAAAATAATAATAAAAGACGATACTCAATGGAGCAAGAAAGGGCCCTAGAAGGAACCAAAGATCTCTTCACCAAGAGGATAGGAAGTGTAGCGCGTGGAATATATTCTCGGTTCGAAAGGGACAGGACATGCAAATAAATGGAAACATGAGCTCAAAGACGGCTACAATGGAAAGGGGGACCTATGTTTCCAAAATAGGTAACAAAAGCATGCATACTATACTGTCATAAACATTAACCTGGCAGGAAAGGCGGCGAAAACCAAACTAGTTCCAAGTGTTTGGGAACCACTGAGATACAGAATCTAAGGTCAATGGAACTATGAAGGAGATTGGTGAGCTAGCACTGCTTCATTCCTTGAGGTAAGATGATTTCTTTTGAGATTCAAAACGGGCAGGTCACCCGACATTGGGACCACTTTTTAGAAAAAACGTGGAGTTTTTCTAAAAATTCAAAACGGGCAGGTCACCCGACATTGAGACCACATTTTAAAAAAAAGCATGGAGTTTTTCTAAAAATCTTAAGATGGGCAGGTCACCCGATATTGAGACCATTCCTTAGAAAAGCGTGGAGTTTTCTAGGAATTTTAAGAGGGGCCGGTTACCTGATATTGAAACCGTTTCTTGGAAAAGCGTGGAGTTTTCTAAGAATTTTAAGATGGGCCGGTCACCTGATATTGAGACTGTTTCTTAGAAAAGCGTGGAGTTTTCTAAGAATCTTAAGATGGGCAAGTCACCCGATATTGAGACCATTCCTTAGAAAAGCGTGGAGTTTTCTAGGAATTTTAAGAGGGGCCAGTTACCTGATATTGAAACCGTTTCTTGGAAAAGCGTGGAGTTTTCTAAGAATTTTAAGATGGGCCGGTCACCTGATATTGAGACCGTTTCTTAGAAAAGCGTGGAGTTTTCTAAGAATCTTACGATGGGCAGGTCACTCGATATTGAGACCATTTCTTAGAAAAGCGTGGAGTTTTCTAGGAATTTTAAGAGGGGCCGGTTACCTGATATTGAAACCGTTTCTTGGAAAAGCGTGGAGTTTTCTAAGACTTTTAAGATGGGCCGGTCACCTGATATTGAGACTGTTTCTTAGAAAAGCGTGGAGTTTTCTAAGAATCTTAAGATGGGCAGGTCACCCGATATTGAGACCATTCCATAGAAAAGCGTGGAGTTTTCTAGGAATTTTAAGAGGGGCCTAGTTACTGATATTGAAACCATTTCTTAGAAAAGCGTGGAGTTTTCTAAGAATTTTAAGATGTGCCGGTCACCTGGTATTGAGATCATTTCTTAGGAAAGCATGGAGTTTTCCAAGAGTTTTGGATGAGTAGGTCACCCGATAATCGAGACCATTTCAAATTTTGGAGTTTTTCTAGAAAGCTGATAGGAATACCATTGGGTAGGAAAAGCAGCTGAGTTTTAGCATGAACATACAATTTATCTTCATAACACTTACTACGCGAAGCACTTGACAAGTTTGGCTTCGTAAGCATTGTAAAGAGGGGGCAACTGTTGTTACTCATTTTTGGACCCCATGTTTGCTGGAAGATTGACAAAAGCAAATGAAAGAAATATTTTTTTCGAAAACTCTGTTTGAGCTGTTTTCTGCTCTTTTTTTTATCCTTCCCCTTTGCTTGCCAAAATCATCGGGTTTTCTTAGACTGATCGAAGTCTTCATAATGCCAAATTCATTCCTTTTTATAGGGTCTTTAAGGGTGAATAAATCCCTCAAAAGTGGAAATAAAAAAACCTGGTTCTGTGCTTCTTGCCGCAATCTTTTTTTTCCAACTTAGGCCTGTTTCTGACTTGGTTTCGTGCAATATCCCGACCATCCCAGCTATATTCTGTCACTCATGACATGTTGAAAAATGGACCTACACCTTTATTGGGTCCTAGAGCTCACTGTTCTTATGGCGAGACTCTCGATCGAACTAGGATGCTTGGCATTGTCGGTTTCTGAATTTAGATCGGGAGACCCTTTTTGACCAACCAGATTGCGGCCCGATTCTGTCCAGTAAAACGATTATATCTCACCTTGAATCCTTCGTGAAAGTTGTAGTCCTACACACATATATGAATTTAGGCTTTCGAATCGCTTGATTTCGATATCAGGAGCTCGAGATATTCCTGTTTGAATATCTGACGTGAAATTAGAGAATTCTGTCGCGAACAGGATTTTGACCCAAGTTTTGCACTGAAATTTCTGCTGCCATCACGATTTCTCTGGTTCATTCTTAGGATACTCTCAGTCATATCGGGACACTCGACACTCGTCGGTTTTGAATCGGATCGGAGACCATTTTTACCGACCATTTTTGCGGCCCGATTCTGTCCAAGAAACGATTATATCTCACCTTGAATCCTTTGTGAAAGTTGTAGTCCTACACACATAGATGAATTTTGGCTTTTGAATCGCTGGATTTCGATATCAGAAACTCAATATATGCATGTTTGAATATCTAATGAGGAAGTGAAATTTCTGCCGCATGTTTTTGGCTACCTGCAAACATGATATTAATTATATATAAAAAGAGAGCAGAACCCAAAACAGTGTCATTTTGAGACATTGTTCCTCCCATGTGCATGCCGCTACCCGAGACCCTCAGGAGTGGGGAGCAGCTGCGGGCGTGTGGGAGCAGCGCGCAGACGTGCGAGCAAACGCGCAGCGTGGGAGCAGGCGCGCAGCGTGCGAGCAGCTGCGAGGCGTGGGAGCAGCGCAGCTGCCCCGGCTTGGTGTCCCCCGCTCCCCATGCGCATGCTTTGCCCCGCTCCCCCCTTCACCTATATATATACTTGTTATTAGCAGCCTACCGGGGCTGGTTTTTTTTGGAAGGGGGGGAGAGGGAAGAGGAGTAGAGTAGTTGTGAACAGAAGACAGTAGGGAAGAAAGACAAGAGAGAACAAAGAAGAGAAAGAAAAAAAGAAAAAACCGAGAGAACTAGGAGGAGGCTGAGGGTAGGAGAACGGGAGGAGATTACCTTGAGTCTATCCTACCTTGTCGAACCGGGGCTTGCAAAGACTCTATGAGGTTTTTGAAAAGTTCCAAACGGCAAAAGAGAGGAAGGCTTGCTTTGGTTATCGAGGTAATTAAAAAGGAAGAAGCTTGTCCACCAGTTGTATCTCATTTTTCTGCATTTAAACGTGCGGGACCCGCAGTATGAGTCTTGACTTTCTTTTTTCTTTAACATATGTAAAGCTATTTGGTTGGTCTTCTTTCTTTTCAAAATCTGGTTTTCTCTTCGTTTGGGACGTTCATTTTCCATCTCAACAACAAAGTTGTATGCTTGCCCACTGTTCCTCCCATGCCTTTGAGTTTAGCTTGTTATTTATGTTAGAGCTGCATTTTTTCTGCTTGTTTACTCATACGGTGACTCATTTAGAAAGAAAAACGAGAGAAGGCCCTCTTCGGTTGGGATGATGCTTTGGCTGGTTTTGGAGTGTGTTTTCCTTCCCGTTTTTCTTCGAAAGAGAGATAGCTGGCCATTTGATTTGTTGTTTCTGTTTTAGCGTCTCTGATATACATGATGAAAAGCATGTTCTTTCGTTCTTTCATTCTTTGATAAAACAAACCATGGCAGTAGCAGAGATTAGAAAAAGGTTAGGCGTGAACAATTTTTTCTGTTTAGGTTTGGTTTTCAAATGTTCAGCTTCCATGTGTATATGACCTGCTCCTCTTTGTCGAAAATGATGGGTCATGCTTTGTGTTTAGACTGTGAGTTAAGAGACTAGTTTAGTTTTCCAGTTCTCTACGCCTGAGAGACCGTAGGTTGTAAAGGTCTTCGTCACCCCGGCTTTCCTTTGGTTGGAGCGTCTCTGTGCAATTGGAACGTTATGTAGGAGTAGTTACGGCCTATAGGGAGTGAAATAACGTGAGGGAGTGTCCTTTTAATTAAGGGGACTTGGTTTTTGCAGGTTCCGGTTTCATGGTTTTTGTCCCTCTGTTTCTTGTAGAAATGCATGGCTTCTGTTATAGCTTCTGTTATAGGTTTCAGCTTCAGGACTTTGTTGTTTTTGGTGCCTGCGGAATTGTTTTGTTAGAGTAATGAGCAGACTTGTTTCACACTTCCAGCTTTGATTAAACTGTAACCTCCTGCAATTTTTTGCTTTGTGTTTGCCTTGTTCAAGTGAAATATAATTCACTTGAACAGTAACGTGGTCTTTGCATGCAGTTGGGGGTACTGTGCATATGCACAGTAACTGGAAAATTAATTAACGTGTTACTGTGCGGAGGAACAGGAACAGTAACCAGTCATGTGGTTTGGGCTGGGCTGAGTCCAGCCCTGTAGAAAGTAGGCCCATTTTATTTTTGGGCTGATTTCGGCTCATTTTATTTTTGGGCCGGGTCTGGCCCATTCAAAAAGTTTTCTTCAAAGATGTATTTAAAAAATCTGTGATTTTCTGCAAGGTTGTATTTTTGTACTATAAAGATACAAGTCCGGTATGAAAATACCCGGTTTTCGTCGAGACATCAAAAAAAAATATAAAAGGAAAAAATGTTTTGTTTTCCTGCATACGGCCAATACCCTAACATTGTTTTTACGTTTTTTTATATAAAAAACAAATATTTGAAGTTTTGAAAATGTGTTTTCGCATGGATTTCTTAAACACAGCAAAAATCATTTTTCTTGCATTTCTGGATTTTACAACATGTTTGTAAAACTCCAAAGGGTATTGGCCAATATTCCAAAAAATATAAAAATCTTATTTTGGGGGAATTCATCTATTATTCACCGCTAATGTTTGGATAAAGAAATCCTTAAAGGACGAATATCCAAAATATTATTGGGAATAATTTGTTATTATTCACTGTTAATATTTGGATAAAGAAACCCGGAGTGGTAAATATCCAAAATAATTTTCTAGGAATAATAAATCCGCACAAATCCTTGAAAGAAGCCTTGATTATAATCGAGGGCATTTCAAAATTTTTTTTACTCCACGGTTTATGAGACAAAAAAATAGGTTTTTAAAGCACCCTAGATTTCGTTCATCGAGCGGACTTATCCTAGGAAACCGATGGGATTAGAGAACATCAACACCATAACAGTTATAAGGCAAATCAAACACCAAGCAGCTTACCTTAGGTAGGGCGTACTAGGGGTGCTAAAACCTTCCCTTTACGCAACCAGTCCCTTGCCTTAGAATCTCTTAAAGACCAGTTAGGTTTCCTAGTGACCATAATACTAGGTGGCGACTCCCTTTTTCACAACAGAAAGACCCCAACATCGAATCCCCGTTACGGAGGAAGTGTCGCCGCGACGTCGAGCTCTCGGGAGGGTGCGACAAGGTTCATGGAAGTTTACCTGTGTTGGTATGCTCACGGAGAACTATTTGTTCCTGATGAGAGCATGGAAGAACAGGTGGTTGGGTCAACTTCTAGTGCTAGCAACATGCATGAAGTTGGAAATGAGAACAGTAATCCTTACGGGAATATGGTTATGGATGCAATGAGAATGAGTGAAGGTAATGTCGGGGAATGTCCAATCGTAGAAGAAGAACCTAATGCGGATGCAGGCAAGGTTTTTTGATCCGTTGAGAGATTCCGACGAACCATTATGGGATGGCTGCACGAACCACAGAAAATTACCAGCCGTAGCACGGTGTTCACCATCAAGTCGGATCACGGGTTGAGTGAGGCCGGTTATGACAAGATTATTGAATGGGCGAGAAGCATTTTGCACTGAAGGGAACAGTGAAAGAGAACTTCTATCTTTGTCAAGTCCATGATGAAACCCCTCGATTTAGGATACCAGAAAATTGATATATGCCCTAACTTCTGCATGTTATACTACCTTGAAAATGCTGAGATGACCAAGTGCATGACATGCAGGCATTCCCGTTACAAACCCAGAACTAGTAGAGGGAAGACTCTCATGGCATATAAAAACTTAGATACTTCCCAATCACACCTAGACTGCAGAGGTTATTCATGTCACCAAGGACTGCTGAGCACATAACATGGCACCAATCACACCATGCGGTTGATGGAGTGATGGTTCATCCTTCTAACGGTGAAGCCTGGAAACACTTTAACAGTATGCATCCTCACTTTTCAGCTGAATCAAGGAATGTGCGTCTTGGGTTGTGTACAGACGGATTCAACCCATTCGGGTCATTTGCTGCTCCTTATTCTTGTTGGCCGGTCATACTGACGGTTTATAACTTGCCACCGGGGATGTGTATAAGGCCGGAGTTCATGTTTTTATCTATGGTCATACCAGTCCGAGCGGTTCGGGTTGGAATATAGATGTTTGTCTTCGTCCGTTGATTGATGAGTTGACGCAGTTGTGGTCCTCTGGAGCTTTGACTTATGACATCTTGAGGAAACAAAATTTTGTTATGAGAGCGGCTTTGATGTGGACTATCAATGATTTCCTAGCTTATGGAATGGTTTCTGGTTGGAGCACGCATGGAAAGCTAGCATGTCTATACTGTATGGAGAACAACAAGGCATTCACGCTAACAAACGGGGGTAAAGCTTCTTTTTTTTTACTGTCACCGTCGTTTCTTGCCACATAACCACAGGTACAGAAAGAATAGAAAGGATTTCTTTGTTGGCAAAGTTGAAAATGATGTTGCACCCCCGCGTCTTTCCGGTGAAGAATTGTTTAATGTTGTGTCGGAGTACGGTGAAATTGTGTTTGGTCTCCAATCGGGTAGCGAAGTTTCCTGGTTTTGGTTTGACCCAATCAGGTAAGCATGTCTATACTTGTTTTGGGAGCTTCCTTATTGGAAGACCAATCTTCTCCGCCATAACCTTGACGTCATACACATTGAAAAGAACGTGTTTGAGAACATTTTCAACATCGTCATGGATGTGAAGGGGAAGACAAAGGACAACATCAAGGCTAGATTGGATGTAGCGTGCTGTGCTCAGAACCGTAAAAATATGGAGTTGGTTTGTGATGGGTCACGGGTCACAAAACCAAGAGCAAGCTTTGTGCTAGAGAAAAACGCACAACTACTAGTCTACAAATGGCTTAAGAGTCTGCGTTTCCCCGATGGACATGCCTCGAACATATTAAGGCTGGTTAATACGGAGGAATGCGAGATTATATGGAATGAAGAGTTATGACTGCCATGTGTTTATGCAAACACTCATCCCATTAGCTTTTCGTGATTTGTTGCCAAAGGGGATATGGGATGCACTAATGGAGATTAGTCATTTCTTCGAGATATATGCTCCAGCAAGTTGAATGTTGATCACATTGAAAGGCTTGAAAAGAATATCGTCGAGACAATATGCAAACTTGAGATGATATTCCCTCCATTATTTTTTGACTCAATGGAGCATCTACCCGTACATTTACCGTTTGAGGTAAAAGTTGGAGGACCGGTCCAGTACAGATGGATGTATCCATTCGAGAGGTTATATATTACAGTTGCTATGAAATTTATAATTAAATGTTTTTAATTGATAATTTTTTATTAATATATATATATGCAGGTACTTGTTCAATCTTAAAAAAAAGGTGAAGAACAAGGCGCATGTTGAGGCGTCAATATGTGAGGCGTATATTGTTGAGGAGATCTCAACATTTATCTCATACTATTTCGAATCTCATTTGAGAACGAGGATAAACCGTGTTCCACGGCATGATGGTGGTGGTGAAGTGCATTCAAGTGGAAACTTGTCAATATTCTCCAATCCTGGACGACCCACACCTAAAAATACCGTGAGGGGGAAGATATTTGTCCGAAATAGAGTTCGAGACAAGCACACAATTATGTCCTATTTAACTGTGATGAGCTGAGACCTTTTATTAAGTAAGTATATGTTCGACTTAAAATTTGTCAAGAGTGTACTATTTTTGTTTTGTGATACCATACACTCATATAATTTGGAACAACCTTGCAGGCAACATCGACGATACTTATTGTCGAATAACTCATAGCCGATCAATCCCGATCTTTCAATTACAAGATGAACAATTTGCCACATGATTTAGAACACATGTAAGTCCTATCACAAACTCATTATCTCTTGTAATGTAATTAATTGTAGTCAATGTTACATAATATCCGTTTATTGATTATTGTTGTATTTAATTTACAAGCTAGGTTTATCAAATGGGAGGTAGTGCTTGCTATTTCACTTGTCTTTACTATGTCTGGGCCCTGAAAGAAAAGTCAAGTGCTATAACGGGTATTTTGTCAATGGATATGTCTTTCATACTGAAGAATACGGGCATGAAAGAAAGACATACAATAGCGGTGTTTGTATTAAGGGATCGACTTCTAGTGAGTTTGAAGTTGACTACTACGGTAGATTGGAAGAGGTCATCGAACTGCAATATCATAGCGAGCAAAATAGAGTGTTTTTATTCAAATGCTATTGGTATGACACAACTGACAGAGGAATCAAAGTAGATCCTCACTATGGTCTCGTTGAAATCAACTCAAAAGCTAGACACCGCAACGTAAATGACGTCTTTGTTTTCGCAAAGCAATGCCAACAAGTTTATTACATATACACCCCTTCCTTCAGAAAGAACCGATCAAGAGTTGATTGGTTATCCGTTTTAAAAAAAAAACCAAGGGTCGTGTCGAGGTTGTTCAGGATGAGAACGAAGACACAAGTGTGATAGATGAAGTCTTTCAAGCTAGTGAGTTGGTTGAACCATACCGAGTTGCTCCGTCGATTGACTTAGAAGAAAGTTCGAATTTTCGTGTTTTCAACGATTGTCTTGTTGATGTTGACGCAGAGGAGTTGAATGTTGTTCTGAGCTCTACTAGTGGAAAAAAGAATGTTGTTGAAGAAGATGATAACGAAATTGAAGAGTGCGATGAAGCCGATGATAACAATTCAATAGAGGACGAAGATGAAAATTCCGACTAACTAAACATGTTATAAAGCCTTATTTTATAATGTAATAATTTGAAACATGAAATATTTATTCTTCTTTAATGGTCAGCCCTTGTTATTGTGTTGTCTGTGCTGTAAGATTGCAATTCAAGATTTTGTGACAGGGTTACATAAAAAAAAATAAGAAAAATTTACTGTTTCACCGACGGGTATACCAACGGACTATAACCCGTCGGTATTTCACAGAGAGTTGAAAAACATTTATGGGATTGTGCCATAATCACTGACGGATTTACCGACAGAAAATAACCCGTCGGTATTTCATAGAGAGTTGAAAAAAAATTACAGGATTGTGCCACACTCACCGACGAGTATACCGACGGAGTTACCGACGTCAAATACCGACGCAATCACCAATGGATGTACGCACATCCCGAAGCGCACGCATGTCTGACACGTGTCCGTTTGCACAAATACCGACGGCGTTACCGACGTCAAATATCGATGGACTCACAGACGGAAGTACGCACATCCCGAAGCGCACGCATGTCTGACACGTGTTCGTCTGCACAAATACCAAAGGAGTTTCCGACGGATCGAAAAGTCTGGCGGGATTTTCGAACTTTTTTTGGTGCGCATTTTAATTAATTTCCGACGGTATTACCGACAGAATTTAATGCCATCGACAACAATTAATTTCCGTCGGTAATCTTGTCGGAAAAATTGCTATATATAACCCCCCCACCCCCCATTTGGTTCATTTTCTTCTCTCGCTTCCGTTTCTCTTCTTCTCCATTTCTCTTCTCCTCTCGGTTTATATTTAGCTTTTAGAAGGGATTTTATTGTTTTGGTTGTAGTTTTAAAAGGTATGTATTCTTTTTTCTTTATCTTTGTATTTTTTTATTTTAATTATGATTATTTTTTTGGGTGTTCTTTGTTTTGTGTATTGTTTGTAGATAAAATCTTAAATTCAACACACTATTAAGGTAAGCATTTTTTATTCCCAAATTTATTTTGAATTGATATAGTGTTTTGAATTGATATAATGTAAACTTGTTCAGTTCATGACTTTTCATAAACAATCTAGATTTTTCTTGTTCAATCTTCACCAAAAAATTATATCAATTATCCTTCTAAACCTTTACGGTCATTTTATTATTTTGGAATATATTCATTTTAGGATTTCCACCTTTATTTATTTATCGGGTTTATTACCATTTCAAAATAACGTCACCGATTTTTAATCGGTGCTTGTACCTTCAGTCCTACCCTTTTCATTGCACTATCCTTTATTATAATGCATTCTTTATTACCTCACTTATTTCCTAAAAATATTTTGTCATTTTTCTCATTATTTTATCCATCAAAACACGTTACCGTTTCTTTGTCCTTATGAATTCTAAACCAAAATTCATTTTATGGAGGTCATCTCTTCCATTATATATCATTATTTATCTATTATTTCTAATCTTGGTTTCCATCACTCATTGAAATATTTTAACTTTCAGTCTTACGTTTACATGAGGGTTTACACATCTACATATTTAAATTATAAATTTCCAGGGTTATCACATTATGATCCTCACCACCCTCTAACATCTGATCATTGGGATCGAAAGGCTATGGTTTTGTGTGAGAGATATAGCCCTCGTACAGTTCAACAAAACATTGTCTACAGGCCGGTCATGGTCACCGGCGGTTTCCTCTTTCATCAACCGTTGGATCCTGCTCGCTTTTGGATATGTTGGTCATATTGAGGAGATCTTTATTTTCAATGGTGGAGATCGGGATTAAAGACTCCAACGAGAAGTTATTCATTGATGAACAGTATATTATCAATTTTCAAGTCAGGTTTGGTTTTGTTTCGATCTAAAACGATCAATCCGATAACATGCTTTTCTTTTTTAGTATGTGTCGCATGACATAATGGTGGTTACCATCACCGGTTGGATTTGATTAGTTCTGATTGAGTTAGGAGAAACTTTAACCTTTCCGAAACTTTTGTTTAAATTAAGTTAGCAAGAATGAAAAAAATAGAAAGTGTGGTGGTTTGATTCGTGTCACCTGACTTTCAGCTGAGATTAGGGCACCCAAATGATAAAATTTCAGATTGGGTTCTTTACAAAGATTGTAGGTATGTATGTTATCTTTCAAACAAAATTAACCTCGCCTAATTTAGAGTTATATAACTCTAGATATGGACTGAAAATGGAAGAAGAGCCAAACTGTCTCCTACTGGACAGATTGTGTTGAGTACTATAACGAATAATTTCAAGGGTGTTAAGGGCAAAATTGGGCTTTCTATCCTTCAGTAGCATTGTATAACAGTGTCTTACCTTTCCAAGGGGTCAAGCCATAGTTAAAACCGAAGTCTATAACTTTACTTACGAATAAAATGGTAAACAGTGTTCTCGAAAGAAATTTGATCTAGGAAGTGTAATGTGGTAGTTGAAGGAAAAGAATCGGAAAATGAAATTAAAACATGGCGATGAATTCATGTGAATGAGATTGCAATAGTATGAGAATGCACATTATGATAAAATTGTAAGAGGGTACTGATTGTATCTCTTGATTCTCAAACAGAAGAGATGTCTGGAGCAGGGTTCTCGTAGTTAAAGGGACTCGGTTGATTGGGGAAACAGATAGATGCATTGCACCTTGTCTTTTCAATTTGTGTAAACTTATTGATAAATTTATTGTTTTATTGCTTTGATAAATATTAGAATGAATATGAGTACCTTACGTACATTGACGTGTATCAACTAGTTATAATATAATTGGAATGGATACGAGTACCTTACATACTTTCCAAGAATTCTAGTGAAAAGGATTATGCATGAATAGAAGTATCCTTCAAAATATTAGTGGAAAAAGAAATTGCGCAGAGCAACTTATTATTTAATATCGAATTTGATTGATAACCAATCAATACATATAAAAAATAAAAAAATACAAATAAATATTATTGTTACAACAAGAACAGCATCGATCCTAGACGAAAATGTGAGAATAAATTCGAAATTAAACAAAGATCCACTGATTGTCCATAAACTAGAAGGACGCAAACATGGAATAGAATTTATCAGACGTGGAAACCTAACTTGCTGCAACAAAGTTTGGCTTCAGCGTTTGGTGCTATTCTGATGTGGTTTCAAGTAGGTCTTGATCATACGAAAAGGACTCCTGCATTGTTAATAAATTAGTTTGCTGAGCATGAAAAATGAATACAATAAAAGTAGTAGTTATGGAAGATGATATACAATAATACCTTATTATATATTTCATGCCATTGTTTATTCAATTCTCGACTTCTTACGGCTACGAGCTGATCCCTCCTCCATTCGAGATTTTGATTTTCTGTTATTGCAATCATTTGTGTTATGAGAAATGTTGAGAGGTTTTTTTTTTTATAATAATAAGAGGAGATGAAAAGAGGCCTTACATGTTATCGTTGAGTTGAGTACTTTCGTCCTTCTTCAGAAATTGCTTAAACCACTTCACAGAATTTTTGGCATATCGTTTCAAGTTGTTTTCGTAGTCAATGTAGAAGAGACCAAACCTTGAACCATAACCGGATCCCCATTCAAAATCATCCAAGAATGACCAAGCAAAAAACCCCTTGACATCGACACCATGGTCACTGCAAAAGTCAAGTTTTTAGAGCAGATCGGACTGAGAAAGAAAAAACTAGGACTGTTTGAAAAAGGAAGCGAGAACATGAATTTGGAAAGAGCAAACTCACTTGATAGATCTCAGAACATTGTGGAAAATGTCTTTATAATATTGCTCTCTTATGGCATCATTGAGGGCTTCCTCTAATGACGAGGAATTCACGTCATCAACTCCTAATTAAAAAAAACCAACAAATCAGTAAATCAGAGCTTCTTGACAACTATAACCATAAACACACGAGGGTTGTTAACTCTGTTCTTACCATTTTCAGTGATATATATTGTTGGATTTTCATACGCGTCCTTTATGTAATTCAAGAGATGACGAATACCTTCGGGATAAATATAAAGCCAACTTGAACCCGCCTGCGAGTTTGATTTATATATCTCAATACCAAGGGGAAAAACAGAAAGATTCTACATATCAATTACTAATTTGTTGAAACAAGAATGAAGAATCACATTCACCTGTGGGCCTATTGGGATTCCATTTCTCTCCCCTGTACGTAAAATAATATATATCAACATAAGTGAGAAAGTACTGTAGAGTTTTAGACCTTGTATTCTTCTTACTCTGAGAGTTTTTTATCATTTAATTAACAAGTAAATAAATATTTCACCTGGCCAGTTAACACGAGCATCTTCCATAAACCCAATATTTTTATAGTTAACATCCTCAACATTCTGAGCATAGTATGTCGTGTAGTAATTGACCCCAATAAAGTCATAAGATCCTCTCAGCATCTTGGATTCCTCCTCACTGAATCTAGGCAATCTTCCTCCAACGTAGTCGTGCATATTCTGTGGATAGTCACCTTTAGTTAGAGGATCCATGTACCTGCCAAAAACATAGAATTTAAGATCCTGGTTTCTTCTCCATAGAATTTAAGAATCCAAATTAATGTTTCAAATTATTATATTATCCAAATCAGCTAGCAAAATGCTTACCATCCAAGCATAAAATCAAGGCTTCGTTTGGTTGCCATCCGATCACCTTTACTAGTTGAGTAAGGTTCAAACCAATGAGAAACGAGGGTTATCCCAATTTTTCCTCCTTGGCACGTCTGACGAGATTTTGTCAAAGATAAAATTAGCAGAGTCACACCGAAAAGTTTGGTGAAACATGTTATGAAACGAACCACAAATTATAGCTTCAGCTTTAGCTTCTGCAAACCTGATACTTTTCCTTGTATACTTTCACAGCCGTTGCATGAGCAAGCAATAGATGATGGGTTACAATGTAAACCTCGGTGGCGCCAGAGATTTTGGGTTGGCCTGGATAATTCTCCAAAGTTGAAATTCTGCCGGGTGCCAATGTGCCCGTGTCATAACCATTGACGCTAAACATAAAAGGCTCATTTAAAGTGATCCAGTGCTTCACTCGGTCTCCAAATCTTTGAAAGCAAAGCTCCACGAAGTCTCGGAAATCGATTCTATATGAGTTTTGAAATTATTATATTCAAGCATGGAGGATTTAAATTAAACTGAGATGTTTATATAATATGAATATAATTACTTACAAAATATTAGGGCTCAAGAAACCACCATATTTGTCCTCAATTGCTTGTGGAGTGTCCCAATGAAAGAGCGTTGCATAAGGCTGTATACCTGTACATTTCAAAGAAAAAATAATATGAGAAAACTAAAGTGTGAAACGGTTTGTATGAGAGTTTGCAAAATGCTTTTCAAATTTTCGAAATTCAAGCAAAGTAAGATTGCCCCTGCATTTACCATGGCCACTTCAAGATTCTTATTTAGTGGGTAACATTATTATGAAACACAGTCATCGAGGAAAAGGAAAGCGTTATAACCATTTTTTATGAGCTCATCGATGAGATTGTTGTAAAACTGGATCCCTTCTTCGTTTATTCCAGCACTTAGTCTGCCATCTGATGAAATCAATTCGATGATTGAAAAATCAAAGTAAGGAAACATGTGGGACTTCGAAAGTCAAGAAATAGAGAAAACACTTACGTGGTAATACCCTAGACCAAGAAATAGAGAATCTGAAAGCATCCATTCCCATTCCCCTCATTCTTTGCACATCTTCCTATAACATTTTGTGTGTAAAATATATCAACAAGTGTAATGGTGATCAGATCGACAAAAGGCAACTAAAAGTAAAATAAGATGAACATCGTACCTTATAGCGATTATAGAAATCAACTGCCACATTTGCGTTGCTGTGGTCACTTATCCTCTCTGCAATTTTTCATAATTGGGGCTTAAATTCCTTTGAATATATATTGCTCGAGAGATTTATATTCGTTTTTTTAGTTAGGAAAGCATTGTAACGAACTCCTGCATTGAATAAAGAGATACCTGGATGCTCCTCGATGAAGGTGTCCCATATATTCGGCCCTTTACCTCTCCTGTTTGTTTCGCCTTCAAACTGCATATAATTTAAACGTTATCAGAGAACAAACAATTGAGGCGTCTCTCTCCTCGACCAGAGTAGTTGAAGCAATGTTGTACCTGGTAAGCTGATGAAGAAGATCCAAAAACGAAACCATCTGGGAAAGAATTACGACTCAACTTGGCAATACTTCCCATGATATACACTAAGTCTTTGTTGAACAGCCTTGCAGAAGAGCAATAAAATTAAGCTTGGGATTGGTTTACCAACTTTGCTCACCAAAGGGATCAAAATAACAGAATAAAGAAAGTATTGTGAGATAACAATGAAAAATAAATAAATGAACATCGAACATGCCAGAGCCTATTTATAGGCATCATCTGACAAGGTTATTCTCCACAATCAAGCACCTGGACAATTATTTTTTTTTATTATTATTTAAAGAGACCGATCAAAGAAAATTCAATTTAGAACTTCTAATTGTATAAGGATATTTGTCATATGAGAAATTTGCGGTGTTGATAGAAGCACCAAACTTGAGATTCCGTGCTCTAATTGCACTGTGAAGCTTACCGATTAATGTCCTTGAAGCAGAGAAAATTACGAGTTCAATTATTATTTTATTATTATTTCAATTCTTTATGTTGAATTAGTCGAGTCAAGCGATACACATGATCTTGAACCTAAAACCTAGGAGAGTAATATAAAACACTATTATTTTAATTTTTTAGGTTGGGATATTTTTTTTTATATAATATTAAAATTTTAGTTATCAAATAATTACAAGTTTTAATTTCATCATCTTATTTTCTCTTATAATTAAAATTAATTAGGTTTTTTTTAATTAAAATTATTTAATAATACGAGATTTATTTAATTAAAGATTTCTGATTAAAAGATTGTATTTTCCTGTCACATAATCAATCCCCATCCGCCGACTATTTTCTTGTCTGATGGCAGTACTGAAGCCAAGCGAAAGTTGACGGGTTTCCAGCCCAAGAAGAGTTTTTAAATGGTATGTTGACCTTTCGCATTCAGACATGAAGTATACATTCTGAGCTACGAAAAAACACTACCGATCACTTGCAAGAAATTTTGTATAAAACAATTTTAAATTCCACAATGCATTTTCTACCTCCCATTCCATTCCTTCCACAATGCACTTGGATCCTATCGCCAATTTTTTTCATACGTAAGAAGAACAATGTTAAGGCAATGCTAGGGTTTCTAAACAAGTAAAATAAATTCGAGACTCATGTCATTAAGTCGAGTGTGTTTCATATGTTAGATTAATTTAATAACATAAAAAAGGCAACTCAAATTTAATCTTTCAAAATCATAACCCGTGAAATCTCGACCCGGACTCAATTAAGAAACTCAATTCCCAAACAAAAATATATGTCAAAAAAGAGATGTCAACTCATGTTAACCTATCAAGCCCGTGACCCGAGTCATTTGACCAGAAGCATCAAATTTTAAAAAGCTTAAAGCTCGGTTTTCAACTAATCAAAAGTTAAAGGATGAGATTGAAAAAAAATCAATCATACAAAAGGATAAAAAAAAATTGCAATTATAAAATAAGCCAAAAAAAAGACTTGAGCTCACCCGGGTCAACCTGCCAAACCCACAAGTCAGGTTATGAGATCGGGTAACCCGATAGAAAGCAAAATGAAGAAAATCATGAAACCCATTTTTAAAAAAATCATCATTAGCTTATAAAACTCTTGACAGGGGCCACTTGACTAGAAGTACCAAATATGAAAAAACCATAAAACCCAATTATCAACAAACAAAATATTGAAGGGTGAAGTTAAAAAAAAAAAGCAACCACACAAAAGGATCCGAAAGAAGAAAGAGTAATTAAAAGAAAAAAAAAGGTGCAAGCTCACCTAGGTTAACCAGCGAAACCCACAGGCTAGGTCATGAGATCGGATAATCTGATAGAAAGGAAAACAAAGAAAAAAAAATTCAATGTTGAGTAATGGGCTCGAGAAATTAAAAAAAAACATCGTCAACCCGTGTTAGCTTATTAAACCCGTGACCCGAGCCATTTGATCAGAAGCACCAAACTTGAAAAAACACGAAGCTCAATTTTCAATAAATCAAATGTCAAATGATGAAATTGAAAAAAATAATTATTGTCGCACGTGTGCGGCATAGTCACGATCATCCTCCTAGATTGGGATACTCGAAAAAGGACAAGAAATTCTCGTCCTTTATCAGTAAAAAGAGGGAATGGGAGTCGCCACCTAGTATTTGGATCACTAGAAACCCTAACGATGTCGAGTCTAGGAAAGGGGCTTGATTGTGTAAATGAATGATATTAGCATCCCTAATACGCCTTACCTGAGGTAAGTTGCAATGTTTATTTGTCTAATATAAAGTAAGGAAAAGTTGTGTTTTCTAATCATTGGTGTGTTTAAAGTTTAAGAAAAATCATTCTCGGTAAAGAGAGGTCATTTTCTTATCAGAATAAAAAAAAAAACTAACCATTCTAATGCCACCAAAAATAAATTGTCTTTTAATTTAAAAGTAAGAATATGTCTTACGTTTAAGTTCATAATCACGTGTATTAGAAGAAACAAAAATATAATTTTGGTATTTTTGAAATGTAGGCCAGAATCCTTTAAGTATATACAAACTTGCTGTAAAATCCAAGCAATATTTTTCTTTTAAAAAGATGTCAAAGTATTTAGATTTTCTAAAAAAATAATGCTCAAATAACTTTAGGATTTTAGCCATATGCAAGAAAAAATATATTATTTTAATTATTTTTTTACCTGACCAGGTTAACCTAGAATCTTAGGCTCGACCATAAACCAAAGCAAAAATCCTGGTTTCACCCAAAAACAACTCAAAAACAAAAATAAAATAAAAGAATATATTAAACACCCGAAAAACATAAAAACTCAACAATTATTGAACAAAATGGATTAAAAACAAAAAATGGACACCAAGAACACCCAAATGAACCCAAAGAACGTGAACTCAAATTCAGACCAGATTTCATGAGATCAAAAGCACATAAAGGTTGCACATCATTCAAGGATCAAGAATTAATGGGTCATTCACTTTGATTTTTGTTAAATCATCGCGATTTGACCAAAATCGGTTTCGGTTCAAAACCAAAACTCTAGTATTAAAAATCATTATAAACATGTTATTGGTGCAAATAAACACTAGATTATTGGTTTTTCATGTATAAGGAAGGATTTTGTGCAAAGAAATGGATCAAACATGATCCGAATGTAGGGGCTCAGACAATGTTCTTTCCAAGAACACAAAGAACATGCCTAGAAAACCCAAAAAGTTTCCAGCAAAGGCATCCTCTGTCAAGCCTAGAAAATAGCATTTTTGTCTTCTAAAGTGTTGTTACCCATTTTTTGGTTCCCACACAAAAAAATGAGAAAATACAAAAAATATATATAAAAAAATATTCGGAAGAAATCCAAAATATAATAGGAGCGAGAAAAGGATGTTGGAATGCCCATAAAATGGCTAGAAATTGGTTGAGGAGGTTCAAAAATACATGAATTGAAATTTGATAATACATTTTTAACTAATGAGAGCCTTGTTGACAAGGAAAATTTAATTTGAGGAAGAAAAGTTCAAAACCAGATGTTTATGGACTCAATTAAATCTTATCTATGGTTTAATTAAATTTATGGAGGGTTTGATTGCAAGAAAAATTGATTTTTAAGTCAATTTAGGCTTTTATTGGAAGAAATTAAAGTTCTGGGGTCCAATTATAATTTTAAAGAGTTGATTTGGTCAAATCAGGTGTTTAATTGCATAATTATTGAAGTTTAATGGCCAATTAGGGACTTGATTGAAACAATCCGAAACCAAGGATCAAACCGGAAAAGGTGCTAAAATCAAGGGATACAATTACAATTTATCTGGGGGCTTGATTACAATATTGTAAAAACATCCAAGGACCAAATCATAAATATCATTTAAAGTTGCAAAACGGTGCCGTTGCCTTGAAACACTATTCACTGTCTTCTTCCAGCCGTTCCAGCAGTAAAGGCCGAGAGACGTTTTCCTGCAGCAACAGTGCCAATTCGCTTCAATTATAGGGCATGTGTCACGGCTGTCATCCCTCTGCAAACCGTTACCAAGCCAGCCGTTACGAGCTAATGCTTTCTCTGGCATTATAAAAGCAGAAGACACAGAGAAAGCAAAGAGAAGAAAAGAGAAGAGGGGGAAGAAGAATAGGGAGGCAGAGCGAGCAGGACAGGAGAAAACCAAGAGGAGGAAGTGCGAGAGAAAACAGAGAGAGCACGAAAAGAAAAACAGAAAAATGTACGGTGGGAAAGCAGAGAGAGGAGAACAGAGAAGAAGCTGAAGAAAAAAAAGAAAACACAGAGATGGAGAGAAGAAAAAACGGGGGGTGAAGAACTGAAGAAAAACAAAATAAAAGGGTGGGACGAGCAGAAGAACCCGAGGGAACTGGAGGAAAAGACAGACGCAAACCAGCCGAACAGAGAAAAAAACAGGGGAAGCACACAGAGGGATGAAGACTGGGAACTAACACTAAAAAAAAGGCAGAGAAAAACCAGAAGAAAAAAAAGACCCAGCGTTGATCGTCTTCATCGTCCCCAGAACCAGTGACCACCGATCCTGCGCAGCAGTTTCATCGCCATCGTCTTCGTCTGTCTCAGTTACGAGGTAAGCTTCATACATTTCTCTTCACGTTGCTTTTATTTTTATTTTTTTGTCATTGCATGCATGCACGTGTGAGGAAGCTCACGCGTGCCTCTTATCTGCCCAGCCGGGTCACTAGCTTGGGCCACTGACCCGGTTAGGCTTGCTGGGTCAGGCTAGCACAGCAAAAAAAAATTCTTTAAAAAATCTGTGATTTTCCACATATTTTTTTTGTTGAATTTTATTTAGTATTGGTTTGTATTTTTATACCGTAAAGATACAAATCCAGGTATTAAAGCACCTAGTTTTCGTCAAAACATTAAAAAAATTAAGAAAAAATATTTTTGTTTTCAAGCATATGGCCAAGTATCTCAAAAAAAATATATCATATTATCAAATAACGAAAATTCAAAAAAATAGGTATTAGCACGCATTTTGGCTTTAATAACCAGTTTATTAAATGCACGAAAACTAGGCCAATATTTCAAAAATTCCAAAAAAAAATCATTTTGTTTTCTTTTAATATTAAGGATTACACGCTTATACATAAGGCGTAGTCTCGATATTAAAAAGATAGTTTTTTTTTTAATTTTAAAACGGTTAGGTTTTTACCCGATAAGATAAGGACCTCCTTACCGAGGAGGACTTCTCTTAAACCATAAACGGACCAACCACTAGAAAACACGACAAGACCTTAGATTTTATCAAACAGGTAAAACAATGCATCGTACCTTAGGTAGGGCGTATTTGGGGTGACAATACCTTAACTTTACGCAACCAGTCCCCATACCCGATCTCTGAAACCAGTTAGGGTTCCTAGTGATCAAAATACTAGGTGGCGACTCCCATTCCGTTTTTCCACTAATAAAAGAGAAGAATTCCTTGTCTCCCCACATGTTTGCCTGATAAATAACAATTTTGAGAGTAGATGTTTTCACCGCTACGCCGCACACGTGCGACATAAAGCATGCTTTTTTATCCCAACAAGTCACAATATCATACACAAACATGTTTGAATCTAAAAAACTAATAAAAATATCAAACAATTAAAATGAAGCATGAGATACCAAATCGAGAAACCAACAACTTAAAACAACCTACATGTTCATGCAACATGGATTCAAAATTGGTTTTCTCAACCTATTTTTATGCATGAACAGACACAACAAGCTAAGGATAAATACCCTTGCATTAACATGCATAACTTAAACTAAACCAAAGCTTAAAACAACATTTATATATGAAAAGAAAACCTTAAACAAAAACTTTAATACAATAAAAACATTAAAAAACCCTTTAAAATAACTATATTAAACTGAAATCAAAGCAACAAAGAGGTGATTGCAACATTGCTTGTTAAGCATTCAAACCTTTTTTTATGCTTCTAAACATAAACAAAACAAATAACAAAAACAACAAAATCATGCCATAAAGGACCTACTTTTGTGTAAGCCCCGGATGAAACAAAATTTGATAGAAATAAATGTTAAGATAAGTAGCTATCTTGAATGGTTACCTGTTCATTTTCTTCCCTGATTTTTAGTCGATGGGACAAAACCTGAACTAAAATGATCATCTGACACCCCTCTACAACCGGGTATGGCTCGTTCGGCCGATCGACAACATAGCGGCCCCGGCACCGGCCTAAAGTAGCCACCTCGGCGGCCTTGAACCGTCAGATTTGACAGTTCATGGTGCCTATTTGAACCAACGACTGGAATCCTTCCCAACCGAATCAAGGGCTGAAATTTATCTCTTGTGTAGACAAGATTATCCTTTTACAACTCCTATAAATAGGAGTGGATTTTATGGCATGAGGATGAAGAAAATGGGGTTCAAATTTGGCCAAAAACCAACCTTCCCTGTTTTTTCAGCCGAAGTTTTCTTTGTTCTTTCCCTCTTACCATTGGCCACCACCACTCTCATCATCGGTCTGACCACCACCATTTCCATCGTAAGCCGCCGCCCGAACACCTTTCATTTAGCAACAGCGGTCGCAACTCTCTCTCTTCTATTTCCTCTCCTCCCTCACCCCACTGCATATTTTCTTCTTCTTCTTTTTCTTTCTCTATCGTCCACCGCCAAACTCCACCGTTGCCACCTTGTAGCCCTTCATGGCTAGACCATCGTCGCGCCAGGTAGCCTTCTTCTTCTTTTTCTTCTTCATTCTCTCGTTCACATCGTGAATAGTAAACCCGAATTATAATTCACGTCCCTCTTCACGCATGAACAAGGGGGCGTGAATTATATTCACGCCCACTATTCATGCACTCGAACCTCGTGGACCGGGCCCGTCCCGCCCCGGATCAAAAAAATAAAAGGAAAGAAAAAGGAAAGTTTTGTTGGGCCGAGATCGTCCCAATCCCTTTTTGGGCCGAGATTGGCCCAATCTTTCTTGGGCCAGCCCATCATATATTTAATATATATTTATTTATAATATAATATATATTATAATATTATATTATTAGAAAAAACAAAAAAACAAAAAAATCCTTTCAAAGAAATTGTGATTTTCTCAAATGTTTTTCTCGCCAATTTTGTTTAATATCATGTTGTATATTTACACTGTAAGATACAAACTTAGTATTAAAATACTCGGCTTTCTCCGAAATATTTCTAAAAAAATTTAAATTAATTTCATTTTCTCAAAAAACAAAAAAAAAATATTTTTTTTTCATGCATACAGTTGAATCCTAAAATTTTTCCAAGCATATCTTCTTAAAAAGACGAAAAAAAAATGCATCTTTCTTATGTTTTAAAAACCCAAAAAGAAAATGGATATCATAACAAATTTATAATCTTCCATTAGGGTTTGGCAAAAATATCAAAAACAATTTACCAATCATTTTCTTTATTATGGTCTAGATATAGACTTTAATATTTGTAGGGTGTAAAAACTACATGATAGAGTACACCTTGGTATTAAAGATACAAAGTGTAAAATAAATGCAATGCTAAAATTTGGACTTCGAGAACAATTAGGACTTCATCCGATGAGGTAGAAACTCTCTCATGAAGGGAGATCTGCCTTAGACCTTAGAAAAGACCAACGAATAGAAACCCGACCTAGAAAAATAATCTAATAACAATGAAGCTTACCTTAGGTAGGGTGCACTGGGGGTGATGCGTCTACCCCTCGTACAACCAATCCCTTACTTAGACTCTCGTAGACCATAGGTTCCTAGTGACAATAGTACTAGATGGCGACTCTTAAACCTTAATCGTAATTTTATGATTAAATCCAAAAAACCTTCCCAATACACCACACCTCATTAAGAGGCACAATAAAGCCTCGCCGTCGGCGATGACGTCACGCCGAACACCCCGCGACAGGATGGCGACTCCACCGGGGAAAGGTCGGATCGAGAAAAGGAATAATATTGAATTATTAGAAAAGAGATGGGTTAGTTAAAATAAAATAAAATTGAATAGTATTGAATTATTAGAAAATAAAATTGAGAGAAAGATTTTTCGCATGGTATTTTAAATGCGGACTGAGAAAAGGCATCCCGGTTAAACGAAAAGGATACCCAAACTTAACATAAGTGTGTTTTAGTAAATATGGATAGATTTCCTATATAAATAGCAAAATTATGTAGAAAATACCTAGGATGGCCGAATGAAAGAAAAGAGAGGGAGAGAGAGGGAGAGAGAGTACCTTGAGAGTAGAACTCAAATGGCCATATCTATGTATTTCATCATTTGATCGGGCTGGATTTTGGACAGATTATGATCCTCACCACCCTCTAACATCTGATCATTGGGATCGAAAGGCTATGGTTTTGTGTGAGAGATATAGCCCTCGCACGGTCAAGAAAACATTGTCTACATGCCGAGTCATGGTCACTTGGCGGTTTGCTCTTTCATCAACCGTTGGATCCTGCTTAGTTTTGGATATGTTGGTCATATTGAGGAGATCTTTATTTTCAATGGTGGAGATCGGGATTAAAGACTCCAACGAGAAGTTATTCACCGATGAACAGTATATTATCAATTTTCAAGTCGGTTTGGTTTTGTTTCGATCTAGAACGATCGATCCGTTAACATGCTTTTCTTTTTTAGTATTTGTCGCATGACATAATGGTGGTTACCATCACCGGTTGGATTTGATTAGTTCTGATTGAGTTAGGAGAAACTTTAACCTTTCCGAAACTTTTGTTTAAATTAAGTTAGCAAGAATGAAAAAAATAGAAAGTGTGGTGGTTTGATTCGTGTCACCCGACTTTCAGTGAGATTAGGGCACCCAAATGATAAAATTTAAGATTGGGTTCTTTACAAAGATTGTAGGTATGGATGTTATTTTTCAAACAATATTGACCTCGCGTAATTTGTAGTTATATAACTCCAGATATGGACTGAAAATGGAAGAAGAGCCAAACTGTCTCCTCTTTGGGACGGATTGTGTTGAGTACTATAACGAATAATTTCAAGGGTGTTAAGGGCAAAATTGGGCTTTCTATCCTTCAGTAGCATTGTATAACAGTGTCTTACCTTTCCAAGGGGTCAAGCCATAGTTAAAACCGAAGTCTATAACTTTACTTACGAATAAAATGGTAAACAGTGTTCTCGAAAGAAATTTGATCTAGGAAGTGTAATGTGGTAGTTGAAGGAAAAGAATCGGAAAATGAAATTAAAACATGGCGATGAATTCATGTGAATGAGATTGCAATAGTATGAGAATGCACATTATGATAAAATTGTAAGAGGGTACTGATTGTATCTCTTGATTCTCAAACGAAGAGATGTCGGAGCGGGGTTCTCGGTAGTTAAAGGGACTCGGTTGATTGGGGAAACAGATAGATGCATTGCACCTTGTCTTTTCAATTTGTGTAAACTTATTGATAAATTTATTGTTTTATTGCTTTGATAAATATTAGAATGAATATGAGTACCTTACGTACATTGACGTGTATCAACTAGTTATAATATAATTGGAATGGATACGAGTACCTTACATACTTTCCAAGAATTCTAGTGAAAAGGATTATGCATGAATAGAAGTATCCTTCAAAATATTAGTGGAAAAAGAAATTGCGCAGAGCAACTTATTATTTAATATCGAATTTGATTGATAACCAATCAATACATATAAAAAATAAAAAAATACAAATAAATATTATTGTTACAACAAGAACAGCATCGATCCTAGACGAAAATGTGAGAATAAATTCGAAATTAAACAAAGATCCACTGATTGTCCATAAACTAGAAGGACGCAAACATGGAATAGAATTTATCAGACGTGGAAACCTAACTTGCTGCAACAAAGTTTGGCTTCAGCGTTTGGTGCTATTCTGATGTGGTTTCAAGTAGGTCTTGATCATACGAAAAGGACTCCTGCATTGTTAATAAATTAGTTTGCTGAGCATGAAAAATGAATACAATAAAAGTAGTAGTTATGGAAGATGATATACAATAATACCTTATTATATATTTCATGCCATTGTTTATTCAATTCTCGACTTCTTACGGCTACGAGCTGATCCCTCCTCCATTCGAGATTTTGATTTTCTGTTATTGCAATCATTTGTGTTATGAGAAATGTTGAGAGGTTTTTTTTTTTATAATAATAAGAGGAGATGAAAAGAGGCCTTACATGTTATCGTTGAGTTGAGTACTTTCGTCCTTCTTCAGAAATTGCTTAAACCACTTCACAGAATTTTTGGCATATCGTTTCAAGTTGTTTTCGTAGTCAATGTAGAAGAGACCAAACCTTGAACCATAACCGGATCCCCATTCAAAATCATCCAAGAATGACCAAGCAAAAAACCCCTTGACATCGACACCATGGTCACTGCAAAAGTCAAGTTTTTAGAGCAGATCGGACTGAGAAAGAAAAAACTAGGACTGTTTGAAAAAGGAAGCGAGAACATGAATTTGGAAAGAGCAAACTCACTTGATAGATCTCAGAACATTGTGGAAAATGTCTTTATAATATTGCTCTCTTATGGCATCATTGAGGGCTTCCTCTAATGACGAGGAATTCACGTCATCAACTCCTAATTAAAAAAAACCAACAAATCAGTAAATCAGAGCTTCTTGACAACTATAACCATAAACACACGAGGGTTGTTAACTCTGTTCTTACCATTTTCAGTGATATATATTGTTGGATTTTCATACGCGTCCTTTATGTAATTCAAGAGATGACGAATACCTTCGGGATAAATATAAAGCCAACTTGAACCCGCCTGCGAGTTTGATTTATATATCTCAATACCAAGGGGAAAAACAGAAAGATTCTACATATCAATTACTAATTTGTTGAAACAAGAATGAAGAATCACATTCACCTGTGGGCCTATTGGGATTCCATTTCTCTCCCCTGTACGTAAAATAATATATATCAACATAAGTGAGAAAGTACTGTAGAGTTTTAGACCTTGTATTCTTCTTACTCTGAGAGTTTTTTATCATTTAATTAACAAGTAAATAAATATTTCACCTGGCCAGTTAACACGAGCATCTTCCATAAACCCAATATTTTTATAGTTAACATCCTCAACATTCTGAGCATAGTATGTCGTGTAGTAATTGACCCCAATAAAGTCATAAGATCCTCTCAGCATCTTGGATTCCTCCTCACTGAATCTAGGCAATCTTCCTCCAACGTAGTCGTGCATATTCTGTGGATAGTCACCTTTAGTTAGAGGATCCATGTACCTGCCAAAAACATAGAATTTAAGATCCTGGTTTCTTCTCCATAGAATTTAAGAATCCAAATTAATGTTTCAAATTATTATATTATCCAAATCAGCTAGCAAAATGCTTACCATCCAAGCATAAAATCAAGGCTTCGTTTGGTTGCCATCCGATCACCTTTACTAGTTGAGTAAGGTTCAAACCAATGAGAAACGAGGGTTATCCCAATTTTTCCTCCTTGGCACGTCTGACGAGATTTTGTCAAAGATAAAATTAGCAGAGTCACACCGAAAAGTTTGGTGAAACATGTTATGAAACGAACCACAAATTATAGCTTCAGCTTTAGCTTCTGCAAACCTGATACTTTTCCTTGTATACTTTCACAGCCGTTGCATGAGCAAGCAATAGATGATGGGTTACAATGTAAACCTCGGTGGCGCCAGAGATTTTGGGTTGGCCTGGATAATTCTCCAAAGTTGAAATTCTGCCGGGTGCCAATGTGCCCGTGTCATAACCATTGACGCTAAACATAAAAGGCTCATTTAAAGTGATCCAGTGCTTCACTCGGTCTCCAAATCTTTGAAAGCAAAGCTCCACGAAGTCTCGGAAATCGATTCTATATGAGTTTTGAAATTATTATATTCAAGCATGGAGGATTTAAATTAAACTGAGATGTTTATATAATATGAATATAATTACTTACAAAATATTAGGGCTCAAGAAACCACCATATTTGTCCTCAATTGCTTGTGGAGTGTCCCAATGAAAGAGCGTTGCATAAGGCTGTATACCTGTACATTTCAAAGAAAAAATAATATGAGAAAACTAAAGTGTGAAACGGTTTGTATGAGAGTTTGCAAAATGCTTTTCAAATTTTCGAAATTCAAGCAAAGTAAGATTGCCCCTGCATTTACCATGGCCACTTCAAGATTCTTATTTAGTGGGTAACATTATTATGAAACACAGTCATCGAGGAAAAGGAAAGCGTTATAACCATTTTTTATGAGCTCATCGATGAGATTGTTGTAAAACTGGATCCCTTCTTCGTTTATTCCAGCACTTAGTCTGCCATCTGATGAAATCAATTCGATGATTGAAAAATCAAAGTAAGGAAACATGTGGGACTTCGAAAGTCAAGAAATAGAGAAAACACTTACGTGGTAATACCCTAGACCAAGAAATAGAGAATCTGAAAGCATCCATTCCCATTCCCCTCATTCTTTGCACATCTTCCTATAACATTTTGTGTAAAATATATCAACAAGTGTAATGGTGATCAGATCGACAAAAGGCAACTAAAAGTAAAATAAGATGAACATCGTACCTTATAGCGATTATAGAAATCAACTGCCACATTTGCGTTGCTGTGGTCACTTATCCTCTCTGCAATTTTTCATAATTGGGGCTTAAATTCCTTTGAATATATATTGCTCGAGAGATTTATATTCGTTTTTTTAGTTAGGAAAGCATTGTAACGAACTCCTGCATTGAATAAAGAGATACCTGGATGCTCCTCGATGAAGGTGTCCCATATATTCGGCCCTTTACCTCTCCTGTTTGTTTCGCCTTCAAACTGCATATAATTTAAACGTTATCAGAGAACAAACAATTGAGGCGTCTCTCTCCTCGACCAGAGTAGTTGAAGCAATGTTGTACCTGGTAAGCTGATGAAGAAGATCCAAAAACGAAACCATCTGGGAAAGAATTACGACTCAACTTGGCAATACTTCCCATGATATACACTAAGTCTTTGTTGAACAGCCTTGCAGAAGAGCAATAAAATTAAGCTTGGGATTGGTTTACCAACTTTGCTCACCAAAGGGATCAAAATAACAGAATAAAGAAAGTATTGTGAGATAACAATGAAAAATAAATAAATGAACATCGAACATGCCAGAGCCTATTTATAGGCATCATCTGACAAGGTTATTCTCCACAATCAAGCACCTGGACAATTATTTTTTTTTATTATTATTTAAAGAGACCGATCAAAGAAAATTCAATTTAGAACTTCTAATTGTATAAGGATATTTGTCATATGAGAAATTTGCGGTGTTGATAGAAGCACCAAACTTGAGATTCCGTGCTCTAATTGCACTGTGAAGCTTACCGATTAATGTCCTTGAAGCAGAGAAAATTACGAGTTCAATTATTATTTTATTATTATTTCAATTCTTTATGTTGAATTAGTCGAGTCAAGCGATACACATGATCTTGAACCTAAAACCTAGGAGAGTAATATAAAACACTATTATTTTAATTTTTTAGGTTGGGATATTTTTTTTTATATATAATATTAAAATTTTAGTTATCAAATAATTACAAGTTTTAATTTCATCATCTTATTTTCTCTTATAATTAAAATTAATTAGCTTTTTTTTAATTAAAATTATTTAATAATACGAGATTTTCTGATTAAAAGATTGTATTTTCCTGTCACATAATCAATCCCCATCCGCCGACTATTTTCTTGTCTGATGGCAGTACTGAAGCCAAGCGAAAGTTGACGGGTTTCCAGCCCAAGAAGAGTTTTTAAATGGTATGTTGACCTTTCGCATTCAGACATGAAGTATACATTCTGAGCTACGAAAAAACACTACCGATCACTTGCAAGAAATTTTGTATAAAACAATTTTAAATTCCACAATGCATTTTCTACCTCCCATTCCATTCCTTCCACAATGCACTTGGATCCTATCGCCAATTTTTTTCATACGTAAGAAGAACAATGTTAAGGCAATGCTAGGGTTTCTAAACAAGTAAAATAAATTCGAGACTCATGTCATTAAGTCGAGTGTGTTTCATATGTTAGATTAATTTAATAACATAAAAAAGGCAACTCAAATTTAATCTTTCAAAATCATAACCCGTGAAATCTCAGACCCGGACTCAATTAAGAAACTCAATTCCCAAACAAAAATATATGTCAAAAAAGAGATGTCAACTCATGTTAACCTATCAAGCCCGTGACCCGAGTCATTTGACCGAAGCATCAAATTTTAAAAAGCTTAAAGCTCGGTTTTCAACTAATCAAAAGTTAAAGGATGAGATTGAAAAAAAAATCAATCATACAAAAGGATAAAAAAAATTGCAATTATAAAATAAGCCAAAAAAAAGACTTGAGCTCACCGGGTCAACCCGCCAAACCCACAAGTCGGGTTATGAGATCGGGTAACCCGATAGAAAGCAAAATGAAGAAAATCATGAAACCCATTTTTAAAAAAATCATCATTAGCTTATAAAACTCTTGACAGGGGCCACTTGACTAGAAGTACCAAATATGAAAAAACCATGAAACCCAATTATCAACAAACAAAATATTGAAGGGTGAAGTTAAAAAAAAAAGCAACCACACAAAAGGATCCGAAAGAAGAAAGAGTAATTAAAAGAAAAAAAAAAGGTGCAAGCTCACCTAGGTTAACCAAAAACCCACGAGGCTAGGTCATGAGATCGGATAATCGATAGAAAGGAAAACAAAGAAAAAAAAAATTCAATGTTGAGTAATGGGCTCGAGAAATTAAAAAAAAAAAACATCGTCAACCCGTGTTAGCTTATTAAACCCGTGACCCGAGCCATTTGATCAGAAGCACCAAACTTGAAAAAACACGAAGCTCAATTTTCAATAAATCAAATGTCAAATGATGAAATTGAAAAAAATAATTATTGTCGCACGTGTGCGGCATAGTCACGATCATCCTCCTAGATTGGGATACTCGAAAAAGGACAAGAAATTCTCGTCCTTTATCAGTAAAAAGAGGGAATGGGAGTCGCCACCTAGTATTTGGATCACTAGAAACCCTAACTCGATGTCGAGTCTAGGAAAGGGGCTTGATTGTGTAAATGAATGATATTAGCATCCCTAATACGCCTTACCTGAGGTAAGTTGCAATGTTTATTTGTCTAATATAAAGTAAGGAAAAGTTGTGTTTTCTAATCATTGGTGTGTTTAAAGTTTAAGAAAAATCATTCTCGGTAAAGAGAGGTCCTTTTCTTATCGAATAATAAAAAAAAACTAACCATTCTAATGCCACCAAAAATAAATTGTCTTTTAATTTAAAAGTAAGAATATGTCTTACGTTTAAGTTCATAATCACGTGTATTAGAAGAAACAAAAATATAATTTTGGTATTTTTGAAATGTAGGCCAGAATCCTTTAGGTATATACAAACTTGCTGTAAAATCCAAGCAATATTTTTCTTTTAAAAAGATGTCAAAGTATTTAGATTTTCTAAAAAAAAATGCTCAAATAACATTAGGATTTTAGCCATATGCAAGAAAAAATATATATTTTTAATTATTTTAATTATTTTTTTACCTGACCAAGTTAACTTAGAATCTTAGGCTCGACCATAAACCAAAGCAAAAATCCTGGTTTCACCCAAAAACAACTCAAAAACAAAAATAAAATAAAAGAATATATTAAACACCCAAAAACATAAAAACTCAACAATTATTGAACAAAATGGATTAAAAACAAAAAATGGACACCAAGAACACCCAAATGAACCCAGCAACGTGAACTCAAATTCAGACCAGATTTCATGAGATCAAAAGCACATAAAGGTTGCACATCATTCAAGGATCAAGAATTAATGGTTCATTCACTTTGATTTTTGTTAAATCATCGCGATTTGACCAAAATCGGTTTCGGTTCAAAACCAAAACCCTATGATTAAAAATCATTATAAACATGTTATTGGTGCAAATAAACACTAGATTATTGGTTTTTCATGTATAAGGAAGGATTTTGTGCAAAGAAATGGATCAAACATGGTCCGAATGTAGGGGCTCGCAGACAATGTTCTTTCCAAGAACACAAAGAACATGCCTAGAAAACCCAAAAAGTTTCCGCAGAAAGGCATCCTCTTGTCAAGCCTAGAAAATAGCATTTTTGTCTTCTAAAGTGTTGTTACCCATTTTTTGTTTCCCACACAAAAAATGAGAAAATACAAAAAATATATATAAAAAAATATTCGGAAGAAATCCAAAATATAATAGGAGCGAGAAAAGGATGTTGGAATGCCCATAAAATGGCTAGAAATTGGTTGAGGAGGTTCAAAAATACATGAATTGAAATTTGATAATATATTTTTAACTAATGAGAGCCTTGTTGACAAGGAAAATTCAATTTGAGGAAGAAAAGTTCAAAATCGATGTTTATGGACTCAATTAAATCTTATCTAAGGTTTAATTGAATTTATGGAGGGTTTGATTGCAAGAAAAATTGATTTTTAAGTCAATTTAGGCTTTTATTGGAAGAAATTAAAGTTTTGGGGTCCAATTATAATTTTGAAGAGTTGATTTGGTCAAATCATGGGCTTAATTGCATAATTATTGAAGTTTAATGGCCAATTAGGGACTTGATTGAAACAATCCGAAACCAAGGATCAAACCGGAAAAGGTGCTAAAATCAAGGGATACAATTACAATTTATCTGGGGGCTTGATTACAATATTGTAAAAACATCCAAGGACCAAATCATAAATATCATTTAAAGTTGCAAAACGGTGCCGTTGCCTTGAAACACTATTCACTGTCTTCTTCCAGCCGTTCCAGCAGTAAAGGCCGAGAGACGTTTTCCTGCAGCAACAGTGCCAATTCGCTTCAATTATAGGGCATGTGTCACGGCTGTCATCCCTCTGCAAACCGTTACCAAGCCAGCCGTTACGAGCTAATGCTTTCTCTGGCATTATAAAAGCAGAAGACACAGAGAAAGCAAAGAGAAGAAAAGAGAAGAGGGGGAAGAAGAATAGGGAGGCAGAGCGAGCAGGACAGGAGAAAACCAAGAGGAGAAAGTGCGAGAGAAAACAGAGAGAGCACGAAAAGAAAAACAGAAAAATGTACGGTGGGAAAGCAGAGAGAGGAGAACAGAGAAGAAGCTGAAGAAAAAAAAGAAAACACAGAGATGGAGAGAAGAAAAAACGGGGGGTGAAGAACTGAAGAAAAACAAAATAAAAGGGTGGGACGAGCAGAAGAACCCGAGGGAACTGGAGGAAAAGACAGACGCAAACCAGCCGAACAGAGAAAAAACAGGGGAAGCACACAGAGGGATGAAGACTCGGAACTAACACTAAAATAAAGGCAGAGAAAAACCGAAAAAGACCCAGCGTTGATCGTCTTCATCGTCCCCAGAACCAGTGACCACCGATCCTGCGCAGCAGTTTCATCGCCATCGTCTTCGTCTGTCTCAGTTACGAGGTAAGCTTCATACATTTCTCTTCACGTTGCTTTTTTTTTTTTTTTTTGTCATTGCATGCATTTTCTCTATTTTTTTTTTACTGTCGTGATTGAATTTGTTAAAAGTAGCACATGTGAGGAAGCTCACGCGTGCCTCTTATCTGCCCAGCCGGGTCACTAGCTTGGGCCACTGACCCGGTTAGGCTTGCTTGGGTCGGGCTAGCACAGCAAAAAAAAAATTCTTTAAAAAATCTGTGATTTTCCACATATTTTTTTTGTTGAATTTTGTTTAGTATTGGTTTGTATTTTTATACCATAAAGATACAAATCCAAGATTAAAGCACCTAGTTTTCGTCAAAACATTAAAAAAATTAAGAAAAAATATTTTTGTTTTCAAGCATATGGCCAAGTATCTCAAAAAAAATATATCATATTATCAAATAACGAAAATTCAAAAAAATAGGTATTAGCACGCATTTTGGCTTTAATAACCAGTTTATTAAATGCACGAAAACTAGGCCAATATTTCAAAAATTCCAAAAAAAAATCATTTTGTTTTCTTTTAATATTAAGGATTACACGCTTATACATAAGGCGTAGTCTCGATATTAAAAAGATAGTTTTTTTTTAATTTTAAAACGGTTAGGTTTTTATCCCGATAAGATAAGGACCTCCTTACCGAGGAGGACTTTTCTTAAACCATAAACGGACCAACCACTAGAAAACACGACAAGACCTTAAATTTTATCAAACAGTAAAACAATGCATCATACCTTAGGTAGGGCGTATTTGGGGTGACAATACCTTCACTTTACGCAACCAGTCCCCATACCCGATCTCTGAGACCAGTTAGGGTTCCTAGTGATCAAAATACTAGGTGGCGACTCCCATTCCATTTTTCCACTAATAAAAGACAAGAATTCCTTGTCTCCCCACATGTTTGCCTGATAAATAACAATTTTGAGAGTAGATGTTTTCACCGCTACGCCGCACACGTGCGACATAAAGCATGCTTTTTTTATCCCAACAAGTCACAATATCATACACAAACATGTTTGAATCTAAAAAACTAATAAAAATATCAAACAATTAAAATGAAGCATGAGATACCAAATCGAGAAACCAACAACTTAAAACAACCTACATGTTCATGCAACATGGATTCAAAATTGGTTTTCTCAACCTATTTTTATGCATGAACAGACACAACAAGCTAAGGATAAATACCCTTGCATTAACATGCATAACTTAAACTAAACCAAAGCTTAAAACAACATTTATATATGAAAAGAAAACCTTAAACAAAAACTTTAATACAATAAAAACATTAAAAAACCCTTTAAAATAACTATATTAAACTGAAATCAAAGCAACAAAGAGGTGAATGCAACATTGCTTGTTAAGCATTCAAACCTTTTTTTATGCTTCTAAACATAAACAAAACAAATAACAAAAACAACAAAATCATGCCATAAAGGACCTACTTTTGTGTAAGCCCCGGATAAAACAAAATTTGATAGGAAAATAAATGTTAAGATAAGTAGCTATCTTGAATGGTTACTGTTCATTTTCTTCCCCGATTTTTAGTCGATGGGACAAAACCCGAACTAAAATGATCATCCGACACCCCTCTACAACCGGGTATGGCTCGTTCGGGCCGACCGACAACATAGCGGCCCCGGCGCCGGCCTAAAGTAGCCACCTCGGGCGCCTTGAACCGTCGATTTGACAGGTTCATGGTGCCTATTTGAACCAACGATTGGAATCCTTCCCAACCGAATCAAGGGCTGAAATTTATCCCTTGTGTAGACAAGATTATCCTTTTACAACTCCTATAAATAGGAGTGGATTTTATGGCATGAGGATGAAGAAAATCGGGTCCAAATTTGGCCAAAAACCAACCTTCCCCGTTTTTCAGCCGAAGTTTTCTCTTTGTTCTTTCCCTCTTACCATTGGCCACCACCACTCTCATCATCGGTCGACCACCACCATTTCCATCGTAAGCCGCCGCCCGAACACCTTTCATTTAGCAACAGCGGTCGCAACTCTCTCTCTTCTATTTCCTCTCCTCCCTCTCCCCACTCGCATATTTTCTTCTTCTTCTTTTTCTTTCTCTCGTCCACCGTCAAACTCCACCGTTGCCACCGCTAGCACCTTGTAGCCTTTCATGGCTAGACCATCGTCGCGCCATGTAGCCTTCTTCTTCTTTTTCTTCTTCATTCTCTGTTCACATCGTGAATAGTAAACCTGAATTATAATTCACGTCCCTACTTCTCACGCATGAACAAGGTGGGCGTGAATTATATTCACGTCCACTATTCATGCACTCGAACGTGGACCGGGCCCGTCCCGGCCCAGATCAAAAAAATAAAAGGAAAGAAAAAGGAAAATTTTGTTGGGCCGAGATCGTCCCAATCCCTTTTTGGGCCGAGATTGGCCCAATCTTTCTTGGGCCAAATCCCATATATTTAATATATATTTATTTATAATATAATATATATTATAATATTATATTATTAGAAAAAACAAAAAAACAAAAAATTCCTTTCAAAGAAATTGTGATTTTCTCAAATGTTTTTCTCGCAATTTTGTTTAATATCATGCTGTATATTTACACTGTAAGATACAAACTTAGTATTAAAATACTCGGCTTTCTCCGAAATATTTCTAAAAAATTTTAAATTAATTTCATTTTCTCAAAAAACAAAAAAAAATATTTTGTTTTCATGCATACGATTGAATCCTAAAATTTTTCCAAGCATATCTTCTTAAAAAGACAAAAAAAAAATGCATCTTTCTTATGTTTTAAAAACCCAAAAAGAAAATGGATATCATAACAAATTTATGATCTTCCATTAGGGTTTGGAAAAAATATCAAAAAACATTTACCAATCATTTTCTTTATTAGGGTCTAGATATAGACTTTAATATTTGTAGGGTGTAAAAACTACATGATAGAGTACACCTTGGTATTAAAGATACAAAGTGTAAAATAAATGCAATGCTAAAATTTGGACTTCGAACAATTAGGACTTCATCCGATGAGGTAGAAACTCTCTCATGAAGGGAGATCTGCCTTAGACCTTAGAAAAGACCAACGAATAGAAACCCGACCTAGAAAAATAATCTAATAACAATGAAGCTTACCTTAGGTAGGGTGCACCTGGGGGTGATGCGTCTACCCCTCGTACAACCAATCCCTTACTTAGACTCTCGTAGACCATAGGTTCCTAGTGACAATAGTACTAGATGGCGACTCTTAAACCTTAATCGTAATTTTATGATTAAATCCAAAAAACCTTCCCAATACACCACACCTCATTAAGAGGCACAATAAAGCCTCGCCGTCGGCCGATGACGTCACGCCGAACACCCCGCGACAGGATGGCGACTCCACCGGGGAAAGGTCGGATCGAGAAAAGGAATAATATTGAATTATTAGAAAAGAGATGGGTTAGTTAAAATAAAATAAAATTGAATAGTATTGAATTATTAGAAAAGAAAATTGAGAGAAAGATTTTTCGCATGGTATTTTAAATGCGGATCGAGAAAAGGCATCTCGGTTAAACGAAAAGGATACCCAAACTTAACATAAGTGTGTTTTAGTAAATATGGATAGATTTCCTATATAAATAGCAAAATTATGTAGAAAATACCTAGGATGGCCGAATGAAAGAAAAGAGAGGGAGAGAGAGGGAGAGAGAGTACCTTGAGAGTAGAACTCAAATGGCCATATCTATGTATTTCATCATTTGATCGGGCTGGATTTTGGATAGATTATGATCCTCACCACCCTCTAACATCTGATCATTGGGATCGAAAGGCTATGGTTTTGTGTGAGAGATATAGCCCTCGCACGGTTCAAGAAAACATTGTCTACATGCCGGTCATGGTCACTTGGCGGTTTGCTCTTTCATCAACCGTTGGATCCTGCTTAGTTTTGGATATGTTGGTCATATTGAGGAGATCTTTATTTTCAATGGTGGAGATCGGGATTAAAGACTCCAACGAGAAGTTATTCACGATGAACAATATATTATCAATTTTCAAGTCGGTTTGGTTTTGTTTCGATCTAGAACGATCGATCCGTTAACATGCTTTTCTTTTTTAGTATTTGTCGCATGACATAATGGTGGTTACCATCACCGGTTGGATTTGATTAGTTCTGATTGAGTTAGGAGAAACTTTAACCTTTCCGAAACTTTTGTTTAAATTAAGTTAGCAAGAATGAAAAAAATAGAAAGTGTGGTGGTTTGATTCGTGTCACCCGACTTTCAACTGAGATTAGGGCACCCAAATGATAAAATTTAAGATTGGGTTCTTTACAAAGATTGTAGGTATGGATGTTATTTTTCAAACAATATTGACCTCGCGTAATTTGTAGTTATATAACTCCAGATATGGACTGAAAATGGAAGAAGAGCCAAACTGTCTCCTACTGGACAGATTGTGTTGAGAACTATAACGAATAATTTCAAGGGTGTTAAGGGCAAAATTGGGCTTTCTATCCTTCAGTAGCATTGTATAACCGTGTCTTACCTTTCCAAGGAGTCAAGCCATAGTTAAAACCGAAGTCTATAACTTTACTTACGAATAAAATGGTAAACGGTGTTCTCGAAAGAAATTTGATCTAGGAAGTGTAATGTGGTAGTTGAAGGAAAATAATCGGAAAATGAAATTAAAACATGGCGATGAATTCATGTGAATGAGATTGCAATAGTATGAGAATGCACATTATGATAAAATTGTAAGAGGGTACTGATTGTATCTCTTGATTCTCAAACGAAGAGATGTCTGGAGCGGGGTTGTCGGTAGTTAAAGGGACTCGGTTGATTGGGGAAACAGAGATAGATGCATTGCACCTTGTCTTTTCAATTTGTGTAAACTTATTGATAAATTTATTGTTTTATTGCTTTGATAAATATTAGAATGAATATGAGTACCTTACGTACATTGACGTGTATCAACTAGTTATAATATAATTGGAATGGATACGAGTACCTTACATACTTTCCAAGAATTCTAGTGAAAAGGATTATGCATGAATAGAAGTATCCTTCAAAATATTAGTGGAAAAAGAAATTGCGCAGAGCAACTTATTATTTAATATCGAATTTGATTGATAACCAATCAATACATATAAAAAATAAAAAAATACAAATAAATATTATTATTACAACAAGAACAGCATCGATCCTAGACGAAAATGTGAGAATAAATTCGAAATTAAACAAAGATCCACTGATTGTCCATAAACTAGAAGGACGCAAACATGGAATAGAATTTATCAGACGTGGAAACCTAACTTGCTGCAACAAAGTTTGGCTTCAGCGTTTGGTGCTATTCTGATGTGGTTTCAAGTAGGTCTTGATCATACGAAAAGGACTCCTGCATTGTTAATAAATTAGTTTGCTGAGCATGAAAAATGAATACAATAAAAGTAGTAGTTATGGAAGATGATATACAATAATACCTTATTATATATTTCATGCCATTGTTTATTCAATTCTCGACTTCTTACGGCTACGAGCTGATCCCTCCTCCATTCGAGATTTTGATTTTCTGTTATTGCAATCATTTGTGTTATGAGAAATGTTGAGAGGTTTTTTTTTTTATAATAATAAGAGGAGATGAAAAGAGGCCTTACATGTTATCGTTGAGTTGAGTACTTTCGTCCTTCTTCAGAAATTGCTTAAACCACTTCACAGAATTTTTGGCATATCGTTTCAAGTTGTTTTCGTAGTCAATGTAGAAGAGACCAAACCTTGAACCATAACCGGATCCCCATTCAAAATCATCCAAGAATGACCAAGCAAAAAACCCCTTGACATCGACACCATGGTCACTGCAAAAGTCAAGTTTTTAGAGCAGATCGGACTGAGAAAGAAAAAACTAGGACTGTTTGAAAAAGGAAGCGAGAACATGAATTTGGAAAGAGCAAACTCACTTGATAGATCTCAGAACATTGTGGAAAATGTCTTTATAATATTGCTCTCTTATGGCATCATTGAGGGCTTCCTCTAATGACGAGGAATTCACGTCATCAACTCCTAATTAAAAAAAACCAACAAATCAGTAAATCAGAGCTTCTTGACAACTATAACCATAAACACACGAGGGTTGTTAACTCTGTTCTTACCATTTTCAGTGATATATATTGTTGGATTTTCATACGCGTCCTTTATGTAATTCAAGAGATGACGAATACCTTCGGGATAAATATAAAGCCAACTTGAACCCGCCTGCGAGTTTGATTTATATATCTCAATACCAAGGGGAAAAACAGAAAGATTCTACATATCAATTACTAATTTGTTGAAACAAGAATGAAGAATCACATTCACCTGTGGGCCTATTGGGATTCCATTTCTCTCCCCTGTACGTAAAATAATATATATCAACATAAGTGAGAAAGTACTGTAGAGTTTTAGACCTTGTATTCTTCTTACTCTGAGAGTTTTTTATCATTTAATTAACAAGTAAATAAATATTTCACCTGGCCAGTTAACACGAGCATCTTCCATAAACCCAATATTTTTATAGTTAACATCCTCAACATTCTGAGCATAGTATGTCGTGTAGTAATTGACCCCAATAAAGTCATAAGATCCTCTCAGCATCTTGGATTCCTCCTCACTGAATCTAGGCAATCTTCCTCCAACGTAGTCGTGCATATTCTGTGGATAGTCACCTTTAGTTAGAGGATCCATGTACCTGCCAAAAACATAGAATTTAAGATCCTGGTTTCTTCTCCATAGAATTTAAGAATCCAAATTAATGTTTCAAATTATTATATTATCCAAATCAGCTAGCAAAATGCTTACCATCCAAGCATAAAATCAAGGCTTCGTTTGGTTGCCATCCGATCACCTTTACTAGTTGAGTAAGGTTCAAACCAATGAGAAACGAGGGTTATCCCAATTTTTCCTCCTTGGCACGTCTGACGAGATTTTGTCAAAGATAAAATTAGCAGAGTCACACCGAAAAGTTTGGTGAAACATGTTATGAAACGAACCACAAATTATAGCTTCAGCTTTAGCTTCTGCAAACCTGATACTTTTCCTTGTATACTTTCACAGCCGTTGCATGAGCAAGCAATAGATGATGGGTTACAATGTAAACCTCGGTGGCGCCAGAGATTTTGGGTTGGCCTGGATAATTCTCCAAAGTTGAAATTCTGCCGGGTGCCAATGTGCCCGTGTCATAACCATTGACGCTAAACATAAAAGGCTCATTTAAAGTGATCCAGTGCTTCACTCGGTCTCCAAATCTTTGAAAGCAAAGCTCCACGAAGTCTCGGAAATCGATTCTATATGAGTTTTGAAATTATTATATTCAAGCATGGAGGATTTAAATTAAACTGAGATGTTTATATAATATGAATATAATTACTTACAAAATATTAGGGCTCAAGAAACCACCATATTTGTCCTCAATTGCTTGTGGAGTGTCCCAATGAAAGAGCGTTGCATAAGGCTGTATACCTGTACATTTCAAAGAAAAAATAATATGAGAAAACTAAAGTGTGAAACGGTTTGTATGAGAGTTTGCAAAATGCTTTTCAAATTTTCGAAATTCAAGCAAAGTAAGATTGCCCCTGCATTTACCATGGCCACTTCAAGATTCTTATTTAGTGGGTAACATTATTATGAAACACAGTCATCGAGGAAAAGGAAAGCGTTATAACCATTTTTTATGAGCTCATCGATGAGATTGTTGTAAAACTGGATCCCTTCTTCGTTTATTCCAGCACTTAGTCTGCCATCTGATGAAATCAATTCGATGATTGAAAAATCAAAGTAAGGAAACATGTGGGACTTCGAAAGTCAAGAAATAGAGAAAACACTTACGTGGTAATACCCTAGACCAAGAAATAGAGAATCTGAAAGCATCCATTCCCATTCCCCTCATTCTTTGCACATCTTCCTATAACATTTTGTGTAAAATATATCAACAAGTGTAATGGTGATCAGATCGACAAAAGGCAACTAAAAGTAAAATAAGATGAACATCGTACCTTATAGCGATTATAGAAATCAACTGCCACATTTGCGTTGCTGTGGTCACTTATCCTCTCTGCAATTTTTCATAATTGGGGCTTAAATTCCTTTGAATATATATTGCTCGAGAGATTTATATTCGTTTTTTTAGTTAGGAAAGCATTGTAACGAACTCCTGCATTGAATAAAGAGATACCTGGATGCTCCTCGATGAAGGTGTCCCATATATTCGGCCCTTTACCTCTCCTGTTTGTTTCGCCTTCAAACTGCATATAATTTAAACGTTATCAGAGAACAAACAATTGAGGCGTCTCTCTCCTCGACCAGAGTAGTTGAAGCAATGTTGTACCTGGTAAGCTGATGAAGAAGATCCAAAAACGAAACCATCTGGGAAAGAATTACGACTCAACTTGGCAATACTTCCCATGATATACACTAAGTCTTTGTTGAACAGCCTTGCAGAAGAGCAATAAAATTAAGCTTGGGATTGGTTTACCAACTTTGCTCACCAAAGGGATCAAAATAACAGAATAAAGAAAGTATTGTGAGATAACAATGAAAAATAAATAAATGAACATCGAACATGCCAGAGCCTATTTATAGGCATCATCTGACAAGGTTATTCTCCACAATCAAGCACCTGGACAATTATTTTTTTTTATTATTATTTAAAGAGACCGATCAAAGAAAATTCAATTTAGAACTTCTAATTGTATAAGGATATTTGTCATATGAGAAATTTGCGGTGTTGATAGAAGCACCAAACTTGAGATTCCGTGCTCTAATTGCACTGTGAAGCTTACCGATTAATGTCCTTGAAGCAGAGAAAATTACGAGTTCAATTATTATTTTATTATTATTTCAATTCTTTATGTTGAATTAGTCGAGTCAAGCGATACACATGATCTTGAACCTAAAACCTAGGAGAGTAATATAAAACACTATTATTTTAATTTTTTAGGTTGGGATATTTTTTTTTATATATAATATTAAAATTTTAGTTATCAAATAATTACAAGTTTTAATTTCATCATCTTATTTTCTCTTATAATTAAAATTAATTAGCTTTTTTTTAATTAAAATTATTTAATAATACGAGATTTCTGATTAAAAGATTGTATTTTCCTGTCACATAATCAATCCCCATCCGCCGACTATTTTCTTGTCTGATGGCAGTACTGAAGCCAAGCGAAAGTTGACGGGTTTCCAGCCCAAGAAGAGTTTTTAAATGGTATGTTGACCTTTCGCATTCAGACATGAAGTATACATTCTGAGCTACGAAAAAACACTACCGATCACTTGCAAGAAATTTTGTATAAAACAATTTTAAATTCCACAATGCATTTTCTACCTCCCATTCCATTCCTTCCACAATGCACTTGGATCCTATCGCCAATTTTTTTCATACGTAAGAAGAACAATGTTAAGGCAATGCTAGGGTTTCTAAACAAGTAAAATAAATTCGAGACTCATGTCATTAAGTCGAGTGTGTTTCATATGTTAGATTAATTTAATAACATAAAAAAAGCAACTCAAATTTAATCTTTCAAAATCATAACCCGTGAAATCTCGGACCCGGACTCAATTAAGAAACTCAATTCTCAAACAAAAATATATGTCAAAAAAGAGATGTCAACTCATGTTAACTTATCAAGCCCGTGACCCGAGTCATTTGACCGAAGCATCAAATTTTAAAAAGCTTAAAGCTCGGTTTTCAACTAATCAAAAGTTAAAGGATGAGATTGAAAAAAAAATCAATCATACAAAAGGATAAAAAAAATTGCAATTATAAAATAAGCCAAAAAAAGACTTGAGCTCACCCGGTCAACCCGCCAAACCCACAAGTCGGGTTATGAGATCGGGTAACCCGATAGAAAGCAAAATGAAGAAAATCATGAAACCCATTTTTAAAAAAATCATCATTAGCTTATAAAACTCTTGACAGGGGCCACTTGACTAGAAGTACCAAATATGAAAAAACCATGAAACCCAATTATCAACAAACCAAATATTGAAGGGTGAAGTTAAAAAAAAAAAGCAACCACATAAAAGGATCCGAAAGAAGAAAGAGTAATTAAAAGCAAAAAAAAAAGGTGCAAGCTCACCTAGGTTAACCAAAGAAACCCACAAAGCTAGGTCATGAGATCGGATAATCGATAGAAAGGAAAACAAAGAAAAAAAAAATTCAATGTTGAGTAATGGGCTCGAGAAATTAAAAAAAAAAAACATCGTCAACCCGTGTTAGCTTATTAAACCCGTGACCCGAGCCATTTGATCAGAAGCACCAAACTTGAAAAAACACGAAGCTCAATTTTCAATAAATCAAATGTCAAATGATGAAATTGAAAAAAATAATTATTGTCGCACGTGTGCGGCGTAGTCACGGTCATCCTCCTAGATTGGGATACTCGAAAAAGGACAAGGAATTCTCGTCCTTTATCGGTAAAAAAGAGGGAATGGGAGTCGCCACCTAGTATTTGGATCACTAGAAACCCTAACTGATGTCAGAGTCTAGGAAAGGGGCTTGATTGTGTAAATGAATGATATTAGCATCCCTAATACGCCTTACCTGAGGTAAGTTGCAATGTTTATTTGTCTAATATAAAGTAAGGAAAAGTTGTGTTTTCTAATCATTGGTGTGTTTAAAGTTTAAGAAAAATCATTCTCGGTAAAGAGAGATCCTTTTCTTATCGAATAATAAAAAAAAAAAACTAACCATTCTAATGCCACCAAAAATAAATTGTCGTTTAATTTAAAAGTAAGAATATGTCTTACGTTTAAGTTCATAATCACGTGTATTAGAAGAAACAAAAATATAATTTTGGTATTTTTGAAATGTAGGCCGGAATCCTTTAGGTATATACAAACTTGCTGTAAAATCCAAGCAATATTTTTCTTTTAAAAAGATGTCAAAGTATTTAGATTTTCTAAAAAAAAAATGCTCAAATAACATTAGGATTTTAGCCATATGCAAGAAAAAATATATATTTTTAATTATTTTAATTATTTTTTTACCCGACCATGTTAACTTAGAATCTTAGGCTCGACCATAAACCAAAGCAAAAATCCTGGTTTCACCCAAAAACAACTCAAAAACAAAAATAAAATAAAAGAATATATTAAACACCTGAAAAACATAAAAACTCAACAATTATTGAACAAAATGGATTAAAAACAAAAAATGGACACCAAGAACACCCAAATGAACCCGAGCAACGTGAACTCAAATTCGGACGCAGATTTCATGAGATCAAAAGCACATAAAGGTTGCACATCATTCAAGGATCAAGAATTAATGGTTCATTCACTTTGATTTTTGTTAAATCATCGTGATTTGACCAAAATCGGTTTCGGTTCAAAACCAAAACCCTATGATTAAAAATCATTATAAACATGTTATTGGTGCTAATAAACACTAGATTATTGGCTTTTCATGTATAAGGAAGGATTTTGTGCAAAGAAATGGATCAAACATGGTCCGAATGTAGGGGCTCAGACAATGTTCTTTCCAAGAACACAAAGAACATGCCTAGAAAACCCAAAAAGTTTCCAGCAAAGGCATCCTCTGTCAAGCCTAGAAAATAGCATTTTTGTCTTCTAAAGTGTTGTTACCCATTTTTTGTTTCCCACACAAAAAATGAGAAAATACAAAAAATATATATAAAAAAATATTCGGAAGAAATCCAAAATATAATAGGAGCGAGAAAAGGATGTTGGAATGCCCATAAAATGGCTAGAAATTGGTTGAGGAGGTTCAAAAATACATGAATTAAAATTTGATAATATATTTTTAACTAATGAGAGCCCCGCCGACAAGGAAAATTCAATTTGAGGAAGAAAAGTTCAAAATCGAGATGTTTATGGACTCAATTAAATCTTACCTAAGGTTTAATTGAATTTATGGAGGGTTTGATTGCAAGAAAAATTGATTTTTAAGTCAATTTAGGCTTTTATTGGAAGAAATTAAAGTTTTGGGGTCCAATTATAATTTTGAAGAGTTGATTTGGTGAAATCATGGGCTTAATTGCATAATTATTGAAGTTTAATGGCCAATTAGGGACTTGATTGAAACAATCCGAAACCAAGGATCAAACCGGAAAAGGTGCTAAAATCAAGTGATACAATTACAATTTATCTGGGGGCTTGATTACAATATTGTAAAAACATCCAAGGACCAAATCATAAATATCATTTAAAGTTGCAAAACGGTGCCGTTGCCTTGAAACACTATTCACTGTCTTCTTCCAGCCGTTCCAGCAGTAAAGGCCGAGAGACGTTTTCCTGCAGCAACAGTGCCAATTCGCTTCAATTATAGGGCATGTGTCACGGCTGTCATCCCTCTGCAAACCGTTACCAAGCCAGCCGTTACGAGCTAATGCTTTCTCTGGCATTATAAAAGCAGAAGACACAGAGAAAGCAAAGAGAAGAAAAGAGAAGAGGGGGAAGAAGAATAGGGAGGCAGAGCGAGCAGGACAGGAGAAAACCAAGAGGAGAAAGTGCGAGAGAAAACAGAGAAAGCACGAAAAGAAAAACAGAAAAATGTACAGTGGGAAAGCAGAGAGAGGAGAACAGAGAAGAAGCTGAAGAAAAAAAAGAAAACACAGAGATGGAGAGAAGAAAAAACGGGGGGTGAAGAACTGAAGAAAAACAAAATAAATGGGTGGGACGAGCAGAAGAACCCGAGGGAACTGGAGGAAAAGACAGACGCAAACCAGCCGAACAGAGAAAAAAACAGGGGAAGCACACAGAGGGATGAAGACTCGGAACTAACACTAAAATAAAGGCAGAGAAAAACCGGAAAAAAAAAAAAAGACCCAGCGTTGATCGTCTTCATCGTCCCCAGAACCAGTGACCACCGATCCTGCGCAGCAGTTTCATCGCCATCGTCTTCGTCTGTCTCAGTTACGAGGTAAGCTTCATACATTTCTCTTCACGTTGCTTTTTTTTTTTTTTTGTCATTGCATGCATTTGTTCTCTAATTTTTATGTTTTACTGTTCAAGTGAATTGTAATTTAGTTAAACAGTAGTTGAGCATGCACATGTGAGGAAGCTCACGCGTGCCTCTTATCTCGCCCAGCCGGGTCACTAGCTTGGGCCACTCGACCCGGTTAGGCTTGTTGGGTCGAGGCTAGCACAGAAAAAAAAAAAATTCTTTAAAAAATCTGTGATTTTCCACATATTTTTTTTGTTGAATTTTGTTTAGTATTGGTTTGTATTTTTATACCATAAAGATACAAATCCAAGATTAAAGCACCTAGTTTTCGTCAAAACATTAAAAAAATTAAGAAAAAATATTTTTGTTTTCAAGCATATGGCCAAGTTTCTCAAAAAAAATATATCATATTATCAAATAACAAAAATTCAAAAAAATAGGTATTAGCACGCATTTTGGCTTTAATAACCAGTTTATTAAATGCACGAAAACTAGGCCAATATTTCAAAAATTCCAAAAAAAAATCATTTTGTTTTCTTTTAATATTAAGGATTACACGCTTATACATAAGGCGTAGTCTCGATATTAAAAAGATAGTTTTTTTTTAATTTTAAAACGGTTAGGTTTTTATCCGATAAGATAAGGACCTCCTTACCGAGGAGGACTTTTCTTAAACCATAAACGGACCAACCACTAGAAAACACGACAAGACCTTAGATTTTATCAAACAAGAAAACAATGCATCGTACCTTAGGTAGGGCGTATTTGGGGTGCCAATACCTTCACTTTACGCAACCAGTCCCCATACCCGATCTCTAAGACCAGTTAGGGTTCCTAGTGATCAAAATACTAGGTGGCGACTCCCATTCCATTTTTCCACTAATAAAAGACAAGAATTCCTTGTCTCCCCACATGTTTGCCTGGTAAATAACAATTTTGAGAGTGGATGTTTTCACCGCTACGCCGCACACGTGCGACATAAATCATGCTTTTTTTATCCCAACAAGTCACAATATCATACACAAACATGTTTGAATCTAAAAAACTAATAAAAATATCAAACAATTAAAATGAAGCATGAGATACCAAATCGAGAAACCAACAACTTAAAACAACCTACATGTTCATGCAACATGGATTCAAAATTGGTTTTCTCAACCTATTTTTATGCATGAACAGACACAACAAGCTAAGGATAAATACCCTTGCATTAACATGCATAACTTAAACTAAACCAAAGCTTAAAACAACATTTATATATGAAAAGAAAACCTTAAACAAAAACTTTAATACAATAAAAACATTAAAAAACCCTTTAAAATAACTATATTAAACTGAAATCAAAGCAACAAAGAGGTGAATGCAACATTGCTTGTTAAGCATTCAAACCTTTTTTTATGCTTCTAAACCTAAACAAAACAAATAACAAAAACAACAAAATCATGCCATAAAGGACCTACTTTTGTGTAAGCCCCGGATAAAACAAAATTTGATAGGACACTGAAATAAATGTTAAGATAAGTAGCTATCTTGAATGGTTACCTGTTCATTTTCTTCCCTGATTTTTAGTCGATGGGACAAAACCTGAACTAAAATGATCATCTGACACCCCTCTACAACCGGGTATGGCTCGTTCAGGCCGACTGACAACATAGCGGCCCCGGCGCCGGCCTAAAGTAGCCACCTCAGGCAGCCTTGAACTGTCGTCGGATTTGACAGTTCATGGTGCCTATTTGAACCAACGATTGGAATCCTTCCCAACCGAATCAAGGGCTGAAATTTATCCCTTGTGTAGACAAGATTATCCTTTTACAACTCCTATAAATAGGAGTGGATTTTATGGCATGAGGATGAAGAAAATCAGGTCCAAATTTGGCCAAAAACCAACCTTCCCTGTTTTTTCAGCCGAAGTTTTCTCTTTGTTCTTTCCCTCTTACCATTGGCCACCACCACTCTCATCATCGGTCTGACCACCACCATTTCCATCGTAAGCCGCCGCCCGAACACCTTTCATTTAGCAACAGCGGTCGCAACTCTCTCTCTTCTATTTCCTCTCCTCCCTCTCCCCACTGCATATTTTCTTCTTCTTCTTTTTCTTTCTCTGTCGTCCACCGTCAAACTCCACCGTTGCCACCGCTAGCACCTTGTAGCCCTTCATGGCTAGACCATCGTCGCGCCATGTAGCCTTCTTCTTCTTTTTCTTCTTCATTCTCTGTTCACATCGTGAATAGTAAACCTCGAATTATAATTCACGTCCCTATTTCACGCATGAACAAAGGGCGTGAATTATATTCACGTCCACTATTCATGCACCGAACTGTGGACCGGGCCCGTCCCGGCCCGGATCAAAAAAAATAAAAGGAAAGAAAAAGGAAAATTTTGTTGGGCCGAGATCGTCCCAATCCCTTTTTGGGCCGAGATTGGCCCAATCTTTCTTGGGCCACCAGCCCATATATTTAATATATATTTATTTATAATATAATATATATTATAATATTATATTATTAGAAAAAACAAAAAAACAAAAAATTCCTTTCAAAAAAATTGTGATTTTCTCAAATGTTTTTCCGCCAATTTTGTTTAATATCATGCCGTATATATTTACACCGTAAGATACAAACTTAGTATTAAAATACTCGGCTTTCTCCGAAATATTTCTAAAAAATTTTAAATTAATTTCATTTTCTCAAAAAACAAAAAAAAAAATTTTTGTTTTCATGCATACGATTGAATCCTAAAATTTTTCCAAGCATATCTTCTTAAAAAGACAAAAAAAAAATGCATCTTTCTTATGTTTTAAAAACCCAAAAAGAAAATGGATATCATAACAAATTTATGATCTTCCATTAGGGTTTGGAAAAAATATCAAAAAACATTTACCAATCATTTTCTTTATTAGGGTCTAGATATAGACTTTAATATTTGTAGGGTGTAAAAACTACATGATAGAGTACACCTTGGTATTAAAGATACAAAGTGTAAAATAAATGCAATGCTAAAATTTGGACTTCGAACAATTAGGACTTCATCCGATGAGGTAGAAACTCTCTCATGAAGGGAGATCTCGCCTTAGACCTTAGAAAAGACCAACGAATAGAAACCCGACCTAGAAAAATAATCTAATAACAATGAAGCTTACCTTAGGTAGGGTGCACTTGGGGGTGATGCGTCTACCCCTCGTACAACCAATCCCTTACTTAGACTCTCGTAGACCATAGGTTCCTAGTGACAATAGTACTAGATGGCGACTCTTAAACCTTAATCGTAATTTTATGATTAAATCAAAAAACCTTCCCAATACACCACACCTCATTAAGAGGCACAATAAAGCCTCGCCGTCGCTGATGACGTCACGCCGAACACCCCGCGACAGGATGGCGACTCCACTGGGGAAAGGTCGGATCGAGAAAAGGAATAATATTGAATTATTAGAAAAGAGATGGGTTAGTTAAAATAAAATAAAATTGAATAGTATTGAATTATTAGAAAAGAAAATTGAGAGAAAGATTTTTCGCATGGTATTTTAAATGCGGATCGAGAAAAGGCATCTCGGTTAAACGAAAAGGATACCCAAACTTAACATAAGTGTGTTTTAGTAAATATGGATAGATTTCCTATATAAATAGCAAAATTATGTAGAAAATACCTAGGATGGCCGAATGAAAGAAAAGAGAGGGAGAGAGAGGGAGAGAGAGTACCTTGAGAGTAGAACTCAAATGGCCATATCTATGTATTTCATCATTTGATCGGGCTGGATTTTGGATAGATTATGATCCTCACCACCCTCTAACATCTGATCATTGGGATCGAAAGGCTATGGTTTTGTGTGAGAGATATAGCCCTCGCACAGTTCAAGAAAACATTGTCTACATGCCAGTCATGGTCACTGGCGGTTTGCTCTTTCATCAACCGTTGGATCCTGCTTAGTTTTGGATATGTTGGTCATATTGAGGAGATCTTTATTTTCAATGGTGGAGATCGGGATTAAAGACTCCAACGAGAAGTTATTCACTGATGAACAATATATTATCAATTTTCAAGTCAGTTTGGTTTTGTTTCGATCTAGAACGATCGATCCGTTAACATGCTTTTCTTTTTTAGTATTTGTCGCATGACATAATGGTGGTTACCATCACCGGTTGGATTTGATTAGTTCTGATTGAGTTAGGAGAAACTTTAACCTTTCTGAAACTTTTGTTTAAATTAAGTTAGCAAGAATGAAAAAAATAGAAAGTGTGGTGGTTTGATTCGTGTCACCCGACTTTCAACTGAGATTAGGGCACCCAAATGATAAAATTTAAGATTGGGTTCTTTACAAAGATTGTAGGTATGGATGTTATTTTTCAAACAATATTGACCTCGCGTAATTTGTAGTTATATAACTCCAGATATGGACTGAAAATGGAAGAAGAGCCAAACTGTCTCCTCTTTGGATGATTGTGTTGAGAACTATAACGAATAATTTCAAGGGTGTTAAGGGCAAAATTGGGCTTTCTATCCTTCAGTAGCATTGTATAACCGTGTCTTACCTTTCCAAGGAGTCAAGCCATAGTTAAAACCGAAGTCTATAACTTTACTTACGAATAAAATGGTAAACAGTGTTCTCGAAAGAAATTTGATCTAGGAAGTGTAATGTGGTAGTTGAAGGAAAATAATCGGAAAATGAAATTAAAACATGGCGATGAATTCATGTGAATGAGATTGCAATAGTATGAGAATGCACATTATGATAAAATTGTAAGAGGGTACTGATTGTATCTCTTGATTCTCAAACGAAGAGATGTCCGGAGCGGGGTTGTCGGTAGTTAAAGGGACTCGGTTGATTGGGGAAACAGATAGATGCATTGCACCTTGTCTTTTCAATTTGTGTAAACTTATTGATAAATTTATTGTTTTATTGCTTTGATAAATATTAGAATGAATATGAGTACCTTACGTACATTGACGTGTATCAACTAGTTATAATATAATTGGAATGGATACGAGTACCTTACATACTTTCCAAGAATTCTAGTGAAAAGGATTATGCATGAATAGAAGTATCCTTCAAAATATTAGTGGAAAAAGAAATTGCGCAGAGCAACTTATTATTTAATATCGAATTTGATTGATAACCAATCAATACATATAAAAAATAAAAAAATACAAATAAATATTATTATTACAACAAGAACAGCATCGATCCTAGACGAAAATGTGAGAATAAATTCGAAATTAAACAAAGATCCACTGATTGTCCATAAACTAGAAGGACGCAAACATGGAATAGAATTTATCAGACGTGGAAACCTAACTTGCTGCAACAAAGTTTGGCTTCAGCGTTTGGTGCTATTCTGATGTGGTTTCAAGTAGGTCTTGATCATACGAAAAGGACTCCTGCATTGTTAATAAATTAGTTTGCTGAGCATGAAAAATGAATACAATAAAAGTAGTAGTTATGGAAGATGATATACAATAATACCTTATTATATATTTCATGCCATTGTTTATTCAATTCTCGACTTCTTACGGCTACGAGCTGATCCCTCCTCCATTCGAGATTTTGATTTTCTGTTATTGCAATCATTTGTGTTATGAGAAATGTTGAGAGGTTTTTTTTTTTATAATAATAAGAGGAGATGAAAAGAGGCCTTACATGTTATCGTTGAGTTGAGTACTTTCGTCCTTCTTCAGAAATTGCTTAAACCACTTCACAGAATTTTTGGCATATCGTTTCAAGTTGTTTTCGTAGTCAATGTAGAAGAGACCAAACCTTGAACCATAACCGGATCCCCATTCAAAATCATCCAAGAATGACCAAGCAAAAAACCCCTTGACATCGACACCATGGTCACTGCAAAAGTCAAGTTTTTAGAGCAGATCGGACTGAGAAAGAAAAAACTAGGACTGTTTGAAAAAGGAAGCGAGAACATGAATTTGGAAAGAGCAAACTCACTTGATAGATCTCAGAACATTGTGGAAAATGTCTTTATAATATTGCTCTCTTATGGCATCATTGAGGGCTTCCTCTAATGACGAGGAATTCACGTCATCAACTCCTAATTAAAAAAAACCAACAAATCAGTAAATCAGAGCTTCTTGACAACTATAACCATAAACACACGAGGGTTGTTAACTCTGTTCTTACCATTTTCAGTGATATATATTGTTGGATTTTCATACGCGTCCTTTATGTAATTCAAGAGATGACGAATACCTTCGGGATAAATATAAAGCCAACTTGAACCCGCCTGCGAGTTTGATTTATATATCTCAATACCAAGGGGAAAAACAGAAAGATTCTACATATCAATTACTAATTTGTTGAAACAAGAATGAAGAATCACATTCACCTGTGGGCCTATTGGGATTCCATTTCTCTCCCCTGTACGTAAAATAATATATATCAACATAAGGGAGAAAGTACTGTAGAGTTTTAGACCTTGTATTCTTCTTACTCTGAGAGTTTTTTATCATTTAATTAACAAGTAAATAAATATTTCACCTGGCCAGTTAACACGAGCATCTTCCATAAACCCAATATTTTTATAGTTAACATCCTCAACATTCTGAGCATAGTATGTCGTGTAGTAATTGACCCCAATAAAGTCATAAGATCCTCTCAGCATCTTGGATTCCTCCTCACTGAATCTAGGCAATCTTCCTCCAACGTAGTCGTGCATATTCTGTGGATAGTCACCTTTAGTTAGAGGATCCATGTACCTGCCAAAAACATAGAATTTAAGATCCTGGTTTCTTCTCCATAGAATTTAAGAATCCAAATTAATGTTTCAAATTATTATATTATCCAAATCAGCTAGCAAAATGCTTACCATCCAAGCATAAAATCAAGGCTTCGTTTGGTTGCCATCCGATCACCTTTACTAGTTGAGTAAGGTTCAAACCAATGAGAAACGAGGGTTATCCCAATTTTTCCTCCTTGGCACGTCTGACGAGATTTTGTCAAAGATAAAATTAGCAGAGTCACACCGAAAAGTTTGGTGAAACATGTTATGAAACGAACCACAAATTATAGCTTCAGCTTTAGCTTCTGCAAACCTGATACTTTTCCTTGTATACTTTCACAGCCGTTGCATGAGCAAGCAATAGATGATGGGTTACAATGTAAACCTCGGTGGCGCCAGAGATTTTGGGTTGGCCTGGATAATTCTCCAAAGTTGAAATTCTGCCGGGTGCCAATGTGCCCGTGTCATAACCATTGACGCTAAACATAAAAGGCTCATTTAAAGTGATCCAGTGCTTCACTCGGTCTCCAAATCTTTGAAAGCAAAGCTCCACGAAGTCTCGGAAATCGATTCTATATGAGTTTTGAAATTATTAGATTCAAGCATGGAGGATTTAAATTAAAGTGAGATGTTTATATAATATGAATATAATTACTTACAAAATATTAGGGCTCAAGAAACCACCATATTTGTCCTCAATTGCTTGTGGAGTGTCCCAATGAAAGAGAGTTGCATAAGGCTGTATACCTGTACATTTCAAAGAAAAAAATAATATGAGAAAACTAAAGTGTGAAACGGTTTGTATGAGAGTTTGCAAAATGCTTTTCAAATTTTCGAAATTCAAGCAAAGTAAGATTGCCCCTGCATTTACCATGGCCACTTCAAGATTCTTATTTAGTGGGTAACATTATTATGAAACACAGTCATCGAGGAAAAGGAAAGGGTTATAACCATTTTTTATGAGCTCATCGATGAGATTGTTGTAAAACTGGATCCCTTCTTCGTTTATTCCAGCACTTAGTCTGCCATCTGATGAAATCAATTCGATGATTGAAAAATCAAAGTAAGGAAACATGTGGGACTTCGAAAGTCAAGAAATAGAGAAAACACTTACGTGGTAATACCCTAGACCAAGAAATAGAGAATCTGAAAGCATCCATTCCCATTCCCCTCATTCTTTGCACATCTTCCTATAACATTTTGTGTAAAATATATCAACAAGTGTAATGGTGATCAGATCGACAAAAGGCAACTAAAAGTAAAATAAGATGAACATCGTACCTTATAGCGATTATAGAAATCAACTGCCATATTTGCGTTGCTGTGGTCACTTATCCTCTCTGCAATTTTTCATAATTGGGGCTTAAATTCCTTTGAATATATATTGCTCGAGAGATTTATATTCGTTTTTTTAGTTAGGAAAGCATTGTAACGAACTCCTGCATTGAATAAAGAGATACCTGGATGCTCCTCGATGAAGGTGTCCCATATATTCGGCCCTTTACCTCTCCTGTTTGTTTCGCCTTCAAACTGCATATAATTTAAACGTTATCAGAGAACAAACAATTGAGGCGTCTCTCTCCTCGACCAGAGTAGTTGAAGCAATGTTGTACCTGGTAAGCTGATGAAGAAGATCCAAAAACGAAACCATCTGGGAAAGAATTACGACTCAACTTGGCAATACTTCCCATGATATACACTAAGTCTTTGTTGAACAGCCTTGCAGAAGAGCAATAAAATTAAGCTTGGGATTGGTTTACCAACTTTGCTCACCAAAGGGATCAAAATAACAGAATAAAGAAAGTATTGTGAGATAACAATGAAAAATAAATAAATGAACATCGAACATGCCAGAGCCTATTTATAGGCATCATCTGACAAGGTTATTCTCCACAATCAAGCACCTGGACAATTATTTTTTTTTATTATTATTTAAAGAGACCGATCAAAGAAAATTCAATTTAGAACTTCTAATTGTATAAGGATATTTGTCATATGAGAAATTTGCGGTGTTGATAGAAGCACCAAACTTAAGATTCCGTGCTCTAATTGCACTGTGAAGCTTACCGATTAATGTCCTTGAAGCAGAGAAAATTACGAGTTCAATTATTATTTTATTATTATTTCAATTCTTTATGTTGAATTAGTCGAGTCAAGCGATACACATGATCTTGAACCTAAAACCTAGGAGAGTAATATAAAACACTATTATTTTAATTTTTTAGGTTGGGATGTTTTTTTGATATAATATTAAAATTTTAGTTATCAAATAATTACAAGTTCTAATTTCATCATCTTATTTTCTCTTATAATTAAAATTAATTAGCTTTTTTTTAATTAAAATTATTTAATAATACGAGAATCTAAGTTTTAAACTTAAAAGATTTTTAATTAAAAAATTGTATTTTCCTGTCACATCATCAATCCCCATCTGCCGACTATTTTAATTCTTGTCTGATAGCAATGAAGCCAAGCGAAAGTTGACGGGTTTCCAGCCCAAGAAGAGTTTTTAAATGATATGTTGACCTTTCGCATTCAGACATGAAGGATATTCCGAGCTACAAAAAAACACTACCGATCACTTGCAAGAAATTTTGTATAAAACAATTTTAAATTCCACAACGCATTTTCTACCTCCCATTCCATTCCTTCCACAATGCACTTGGATCCTATCGCCAATTTTTTTCATACGTAAGAAGAACAATGTTAAGGCAATGCTAGGGTTTCTAAACAAGTAAAATAAATTTGAGACTCATGTCATTGAGTCGAGTGTGTTTCATATGTTAGATTAATTTAATAACATAAAAAAGGCAACTCAAATTTAATCTTTCAAAATCATAACCCGTGAAATCTCATGCCCGGACTCAATTAAGAAGTTCAATTCCCAAACAAAAATATATGCCAAAAAAGAGATGTCAACTCATGTTAACCTATCAAGCCCGTGACCCGAGTCATTTGACCGAAGCATCAAATTTTAAAAAGCTCAAAGCTCGGTTTTCAACTAATCAAAAGTTAAAGGATGAGATTGAAAAAAAAATCAATCATACAAAAGGATAAAAAAAATTGCAATTATAAAATAAGCCAAAAAAAGACTTGAGCTCACCCGGTCAACCTGTCAAACCCACAAGTCGGGTTATGAGATCGGGTAACCCGATAGAAAGGAAAATGAAGAAAATCATGAAACCCATTTTTAAAAAAATCATCATTAGCTTATAAAACTCTTGACAGGGGCCACTTGACCAGAAGTACCAAATATGAAAAAACCATGAAACCCAATTATCAACAAACCAAATATTGAAGGGTGAAGTTAAAAAAAAAAAAGCAACCACATAAAAGGATCCGTAAGAAGAAAGAGTAATTAAAAGAAAAAAAAAGGTGCAAGCTCACCTAGGTTAACCAAAGAAACCCACAGGGCTAGGTCATGAGATCGGATAATCTGATAGAAAGGAAAACAAAAAAAAAATATCAATGTTGAGTAATGGGCTCGAGAAATTAAAAAAAAAAACCATTGTCAACCCGTGTTAGCTTATTAAACCCGTGACCCGAGCCATTTGATCAGAAGCACCAAACTTGAAAAAACACGAAGCTCAATTTTCAATAAATCAAATGTCAAATGATGAAATTGAAAAAAATAATTATTGTCGCACGTGTGCGGCGTAGTCACGATCATCCTCCTAGATTGGGATACTCGAAAAAGGACAAGAAATTCTCGTCCTTTATCAGTAAAAAGAGGGAATGGGAGTCGCCACCTAGTATTTGGATCACTAGAAACCCTAACTGATGTCAGAGTCTAGGAAAGGGGCTTGATTGTGTAAATGAATGATATTAGCATCCCTAATACGCCTTACCTGAGGTAAGTTGCAATGTTTATTTGTCTCATATAAAGTAAGGAAAAGTTGTGTTTTCTAATCATTGGTGTGTTTAAAGTTTAAGAAAAATCATTCTCGGTAAAGAGAGGTCATTTTCTTATCGAATAAAAAAAAAAAACTAACCATTCTAATGCCACCAAAAATAAATTGTCTTTTAATTTAAAAGTAAGAATATGTCTTACGTTTAAGTTCATAATCACGTGTATTAGAAGAAACTAAAATATAATTTTGGTATTTTTGAAATGTAGGCCGAAATCCTTTGGGTATATACAAACTTCCTTGTAAAATCCAAGCAATATTTTTCTTTTAAAAAGATGTCAAAGTATTTAGATTTTCTCAAAAAAAAAATGCTTAAATAACTTTAGGATTTTAGCCATATGCAAGAAAAAATATATATTTTTAATTATTTTAATTATTTTTTTACTTGACCACGTTAACTTAGAATCTTAGGCTCGACCATAAACCAAAGCAAAAATCCTGGTTTCACCCAAAAATAACTCAAAAAAAAATAAATAAGAATATATTAAACACCCAAAAAACATAAAAACTCAACAATTATTGAACAAAATGGATTAAAAACAAAAAATGGACACCAAGAACACCCAAATGAACCCAAAGAACGTGAACTCAAATTCAGACCCGATTTCATGAGATCAAAAGCACATAAAGGTTACACATCATTCAAGGATCAAGAATTAATGGTTCATTCACTTTGATTTATGTTAAATCATCGCGATTTGACCAAAATCGGTTTCGGTTCAAAACCAAAACCCTATGATTAAAAATCGTTATAAACATGTTATTGGTGCAAATAAACACTAGATTATTGGTTTTTCATGTATAAGGAAGGATTTTGTGAAAAGAAATGGATCAAACATGGTCCGAATGTAGGGGCTCAGACAATGTTCTTTCCAAGAACACAAAGAACATGCTTAGAAAACCCAAAAAGTTTCCAGCAAAGGCATCCTCTGTCAAGCCTAGAAAATAGCATTTTTGTCTTCTAAAGTGTTGTTACCCATTTTTTGTTTCCCACACAAAAAATGAGAAAATACAAAAAATATATATAAAAAAATATTCGGAAGAAATCCAAAATATAATAAGAGCGAGAAAAGGATGCTGGAATGCCCATAAAATGGCTAGAAATTGGTTGAGGAGGTTCAAAAATACATGAATTGAAATTTGATAATATATTTTTAACTAATGAGAGCCCTGTTGACAAGGAAAATTCAATTTGAGGAAGAAAAGTCCAAAATCGATGTTTATGAACTCAATTAAATCTTATCAAAGGTTTAATTGAATTTATGGAGGGTTTGATTGCAAGAAAAATTGATTTTTAAGTCAATTTAGGCTTTTATTGGAAGAAATTAAAGTTCCGGGGTCCAATTATAATTTTGAAGAGTTGATTTGGTCAAATCATGGGCTTAATTGCATAATTATTGAAGTTTAATGGCCAATTAGGGACTTGATTGAAACAATCCGAAACCAAGGATCAAACCGGAAAAGGTGCTAAAATCAAGGGATACAATTACAATTTATCTGGGGGCTTGATTACAATATTGTAAAAACATCCAAGGACCAAATCATAAATATCATTTAAAGTTGCAAAACGGTGCCGTTGCCTTGAAACACTATTCACTGTCTTCTTCCAGCCGTTCCAGCAGTAAAGGCCGAGAGACGTTTTCCTGCAGCAACAGTGCCAATTCGCTTCAATTATAGGGCATGTGTCACGTCTGTCATCCCTCTGCAAACCGTTACCAAGCCAGCCGTTACGAGCTAATGCTTTCTCTGGCATTATAAAAGCAGAAGACACAGAGAAAGCAAAGAGAAGAAAAGAGAAGAGGGCGAAGAAGAATAGGGAGGCAGAGCGAGCAGGACAGGAGAAAACCAAGAGGAGGAAGTGCGAGAGAAAATAGAGAGAGCACGAAAAGAAAAACAGAAAAATGTACGGTGGGAAAGCAGAGAGAGGAGAACAGAGAAGAAGCTGAAGAAAAAAAAGAAAACACAAAAGATGGGAGAGAAGAAAAAACGGGGGTGAAGAACAAAAAAAAAAAAAAGGAGGAGAGAGAGAAGAAAGAAGAAAGGAGGGGGAAGAAAAACCGAAACCCCCCAACAGAAGAAAAAACAGGGGTGTTAGAGAATAATATAAATCATATCCCGGGACCTGACCTCAACGGCTTAAGCTATTGGGTTGAGATGGTTCTTTGACATGGTATCGGAGCCTTGATGACCAAGTGGTCACGAGTTCGAATCTCACCATCCCCATTTATTTAATAAAAATTAAGCATAAGATCAAGGATATCTGTGCAAGTTTCAAGCCCAAAGAGCTTTCACTTGAGGGGGTGTGTTAGAGAATAATATAAATCATATCCTGGGACCTCACCTAACAGCTTAAGCTATTGGGTTGAGATGGTTCTTTGACAAGGGGAAGCACACAGAGGGATGAAGACTCGGAACTAACACTAAAATAAAGGCAGAGAAAAACCGGAAAAAAAAAGACCCAGCGTTGATCCTCTTCATCGTCCCCAGAACCAGTGACCACCGATCCTGCGCAGCAGTTTCATCGCCATCGTCTTCGTCTGTCTCAGTTACGAGGTAAACTTCATACATTTCTCTTCACGTTGCTTTTTTTTTTTTGTCATTGCATGCATTTGTTCTCTAATTTTTATGTTTTACTGTTCAAGTAAATTGTAATTTAGTTATACAGTAGTTGAGCATGCACGTGTGAGGAAGCTCACGCGTGCCTCTTATATGCCCAAACGGTCACTAGCTTGGGCCACTGACCCAGTTAGGCTTACTGGGTCAGGCCAGCACAGTAAAAAAAAAAATTCTTCAAAAAATCTGTGATTTTCCGCATATTTTTTTTGTTGAATTTTGTTTAGTAATGGTTTGTATTTTTATACCGTAAAGATACAAATCCAGATTAAAGCACCTAGTTTTCGTCAAAACATTAAAAAAATTAAGAAAAAATATTTTTGTTTTCAAGCATATGGCCAAGTATCTCAAAAAAAATATATCATATTATCAAATAACAAAAATTCAAAAAAATAGGTATTAACATGCATTTTGGCTTTAATAACCAGTTTATTAAATGCACGAAAACTAGGCCAATATTTCAAAAATTCCAAAAAAAAATCATTTTGTTTTCTTTTAATATTAAGGATTACACGCTTATACATAAGGCGTAGTCTCGATATTAAAAAGATAGTTTTTTTTTTAATTTTAAAATGGTTAGGTTTTTACCCGATAAGATAAGGACCTCCTTACCGAGGAGGACTTTTCTTAAACCATAAACGGGCCAACCACTAGAAAACACGACAAGACCTTAGATTTTATCAAACAGTAAAACAATGCATCGTACCTTAGGTAGGGCGTATTTGGGGTGTCAATACCTTCACTTTACGCAACCAGTCCCCATACCCGATCTCTGAGACCAGTTAGGGTTCCTAGTGATCAAAATATATACTAGGTGGCGACTCCCATTCCATTTTTCCACTAATAAAAGACAAGAATTCCTTGTCTCCCCACATGTTTGCCTGATAAATAACAATTTTGAGAGTGGATGTTTTCACCGCTACGCCGCACACGTGCGACATAAATCATGCTTTTTTTATCCCAACAAGTCATAATATCATACACAAACATGTTTGAATCTAAAAAACTAATAAAAATATCAAACAATTAAAATGAAGCATGAGATACCAAATCGAGAAACCAACAACTTAAAACAACCTACATGTTCATGCAACATGGATTCAAAATTGGTTTTCTCAACCTATTTTTATGCATGAACAGACACAACAAGCTAAGGATAAATACCCTTGCATTAACATGCATAACTTAAACTAAACCAAAGCTTAAAACAACATTTATATATGAAAAGAAAACCTTAAACAAAAACTTTAATACAATAAAAAAATAAAAAAAACCCTTTAAAATAACTATATTAAACTGAAATCAAAGCAACAAAGAGGTGAATGCAACATTGCTTGTTAAGCATTCAAACCTTTTTTTATGCTTCTAAACATAAACAAAACAAATAACAAAAACAACAAAATCATGCCATAAAGGACCTACTTTTGTGTAAGCCCCGGATAAAACAAAATTTGATAGGACACTGAAATAAATGTTAAGATAAGTAGCTATCTTGAATGGCTACCTGTTCATTTTCTTCCCTGATTTTTAGTCGATGGGACAAAACCTGAACTAAAATGATCATCTGACACCCCTCTACAACCGGGTATGGCTCGTTCGAGCCGACCGACAACATAGCGGCCCCGGCACCGGCCTAAGGTAGCCACCTCGAGCGACCTTGAACTGTCAGATTTGACAGTTCATGGTGCCTATTTGAACCAACGATTGGAATCCTTCCCAACCGAATCAAGGGCTGAAATTTATCCCTTGTGTAGACAAGATTATCCTTTTACAACTCCTATAAATAGGAGTGGATTTTATGGCATGAGGATGAAGAAAATCGGGTCCAAATTTGGCCAAAAACCAACCTTCCCTGTTTTTCAGCCGAAGTTTTCTCTTTGTTCTTTCCCTCTTACCATTGGCCACCACCACTCTCATCATCGGTCTGACCACCACCATTTCCATCGTAAGCCGCCGCCCGAACACCTTTCATTTAGCAACAGCGGTCGCAACTCTCTCTCTCTTCTATTTCCTCTCCTCCCTCTCCCCACTGCATATTTTCTTCTTCTTCTTTTTCTTTCTCTGTCGTCCACCGCCAAACTCCACCGTTGCCACCGCTAGCACCTTGTAGCCCTTCACGGCTAGACCATCGCCGCGCCAGTAGCCTTCTTCTTCTTTTTCTTCTTCATTCTCTGTTCACATCGTGAATAGTAAACTCGAATTATAATTCACGTCCTACTGTTCACGCATGAACAGTGGGCGTGAATTATATTCACGTCCACTATTCATGCACTGAACTGTGGACCGGGCCCGTCCCGGCCCAGATCAAAAAAATAAAAGGAAAGAAAAAGGAAAATTTTGTTGGGCCGAGATCGTCCCAATCCCTTTTTAGGCCGAGATTGGCCCAATCTTTCTTGGGCCAGCCCAGCCCATATATTTAATATATATTTATTTATAATATAATATATATTATAATATTATATTATTAGAAAAAAACAAAAAAACCAAAAAAATCCTTTCAAAAAAATTGTGATTTTCTCAAATGTTTTTCTCGCAATTTTGTTTAATATCATGTCAGTATATTTACACCGTAAGATACAAACTTAGTATTAAAATACTCGGCTTTCTCCGAAATATTTCTAAAAAAAATTTAAATTAATTTCATTTTCTCGAAAAACAAAAAAAAATATTTTGTTTTCATGCATACAGTTTGAATCCTAAAATTTTTCCAAGCATATCTTCTTAAAAAGACCAAAAAAAAAAAGCATCTTTCTTATGTTTTAAAAACCCAAAAAGAAAATGGATATCATAACAAATTTATGATCTTCCATTAGGGTTTGGCAAAAATATCAAAAACAATTTACAAATCATTTTCTTTATTAGGGTCTAGATATAGACTTTAATATTTGTAGGGTGTAAAAACTACATGATAGAGTACACCTCGGTATTAAAGATACAAAGTGTAAAATAAATGCAATGCTAAAATTTATACTTCGTAACAATTAGGACTTCATCCGATGAGGTAGAGATTCTCTCACGAAGGAAGATCTGCCTTAGACCTTAGAAAAGACCAACGAATAGAAACCCGACCTAGAAAAACAATCTAATAACAATGAAGCTTACCTTAGGTAGGGTGCACTGGGGGTGATGCGTCTACCCCTCGTACAACCAATCCCTTACTTAAGACTCTCGTAGACCATAGGTTCCTAGTGACAATAGTACTAGATGGCGACTCCAAAACCTTAATCCTAATTTTATGATTAAATCCAAAAAACCTTCCCAATACACCACACCTCATTAAGAGGCACAATAAAGCCTCGCCGTCGCTGATGACGTCACGCCGAACACCCCGCGACAGGATGGCGACTCCACTGGGGAAAGCCTTGTCTGGTCGGACTGAGAAAAGGAATAATATTGAATTATTAGAAAAGAGATGGGTTAGTTAAAATAAAATAAAATTGAATAGTATTGAATTATTAGAAAAGAAAATTGAGAGAAAGATTTTTCGCATGGTATTTTAAATGCGGACTGAGAAAAGGCATCTCGTTAAACGAAAAGGATACCCAAACTTAACATAAGTGTGTTTTAGTAAATATGGATAGATTTCCTATATAAATAGCAAAATTATGTAGAAAATACCTAGGATGGCCGAATGAAAGAAAAGAGAGGGAGAGAGAGGGAGAGAGAGTACCTTGAGAGTAGAACTCAAATGGCCATATCTATGTATTTCATCATTTGATCGGGCTGGATTTTGGACAGATTATGATCCTCACCACCCTCTAACATCTAATCATTGGGATCGAAAGGCTATGGTTTTGTGTGAGAGATATAGCCCTCGTACGCTTTGTTGTAACCCAATTTTGGATTCACCAAGATTTTCTTGAATGTTATTTTATTTCTATTATTATTTATAAAAATCCAAAAAAAATTAAGAAAAAGTTTAAAATTCAAAAATATTTTTCTCGAGTCAACCGCATCTTTCCATAAGAACCGATTCCACCGAGTCAAAACGGGTCAAACCATGTCGACCGAGTAAAAAATGAGTTTTCGGTCAAAACCATCATTTTTCGGTCAAAACCGAGTCCACCGAGTCAATACGGGTCAAACCATGTCGACCAGGGTAAAAAATGAGTTTCGTGCCATTTTGGGTCAAAACTGTTATTTTTGGTCAAAACACTGGTTCACTGGGTTGATACCCGTCAAAAGTTTTTTCCAAAGTGTTTCAACATAATTTTCGGTCATTTAAAATTGATTTTTAGCGGTTGAATCGGGCTTTTTCTAATACTGATTTGAATTTTTAATTTTATCTATATAAATATTTATTATTATATATAATAAAACAAAATCAATAATTCAAAAGTTAAATTTTTTCAACGGAGAGCCGTTTAATTATACAAGTAGCAGGTATGTTAATATAATTTTTTATTTAAAAGTGGATGTGAGTTGTCCCCTCTCATTGGCTATAAATAGCCAGTGACAGTACGCCGGAGAAGGGGGAAGAAAAAAAAGAAAGGAAAAACAGAGAGGAAAAATTTTACTATTCCAGGTTTTTTTACTATTTTTTCACGAGAGTAGGATATTGATTTTTTAAAAAAAACATTATAAAAAATACCAAATATATCCTAACCGTTAGATTTAATAGTGTTTAGATCTCGAACCATTGATTTAATAAGATACAATAAGGCTTACCACACCTAATTAAAACTCAAATCAATCTCAATTTTAAAACAATTCTCCCTT
>JAGMVL010002168.1:0-86190 GCA_019202695.1 Populus x sibirica | reverse complement strand
CTTGGGATTGGTTTACCAACTTTGCTCACCAAAGGGATCAAAATAACAGAATAAAGAAAGTATTGTGAGATAACAATGAAAAATAAATAAATGAACATCGAACATGCCAGAGCCTATTTATAGGCATCATCTGACAAGGTTATTCTCCACAATCAAGCACCTGGACAATTATTTTTTTTTATTATTATTTAAAGAGACCGATCAAAGAAAAATTCAATTTAGAACTTCTAATTGTATAAGGATATTTGTCATATGAGAAATTTGCGGTGTTGATAGAAGCACCAAACTTGAGATTCCGTGCTCATCGTAAATTGCGCTGTGAAGCTTTACTGATTAATAACCTTGAAGCAAGAGAAAATTATGAGTTCAATTATTATTTTATTATTATTTCAATTCTTTTTTATGTTGAATTAGTTGAGTCAAGCGATGTTAACACATGATCTTGAACCTAAAACCTAAGAGAGCAATATTAATATAAAACACTATTATTTTAATTTTTTAGGTTGGGATATTTTTTTTTATATATAATATTAAAAATTTTAGTTATCAAATAATTACAAGTTTAATTTCATCATCTTATTTTCTCTTATAATTAAAATTAATTAGCTTTTTTTTAATTAAAATTATTTAATAATACGAGATTTCTGATTAAAAGATTGTATTTTCCAGTCAGCAGTAATCAATCCTCTATCCGCCGACTATTTTCTCGTCTGATGGCAGTACTGAAGCCAAGCGAAAGTTGACGGGTTTCCAGCCCAAGAAGAGTTTTTAAATGGTATGTTGACCTTTCGCATTCAGACATGAAGCATAAATTCTGAGCCACGAAAAAACACTACCGATCACTTGCAAGAAATTTTGGATAAAACAATTTTAAATTCCACAATGCATTTTCTACCTCCCATTCCATTCTCTTTCCACAATGCACTTGGATCCTATCGCCAATTTTTTCATACTTAAGAAGAACAATGTTAAGGCAATGCTAGGGTTTCAAAACAAGTAAAATAACTTAGTGACTCATGTCATTAAGCCGAGAAAGTTTCATATGTTAGACGAATTTAATAACATAAAAAAGCAACTCAAATTTAATCTTTCAAAATCATCAACCCGGAAATCTGGTACCCGCACTCAAATTAAGAAACTCAATTCTCAAACAAAAATATATGTCAAAAAAGAGATGTCAACTCATGTTAACTTATCAAGCTCCGTGACCCGAGTCATTTGACCAAGATCAAATTTTAAAATGAAAGCTCGTTTTCAACTAATCAAAAGTTAAAGGATGAGACATTGAAAAAAAAATCAATCATACAAAAGCGATAAAAAAAAATTGCAATTATAAAATAAGCCAAAAAAAGACTCGGAAGCCACCCGGTCAACCTCGCCAAACCCACAAGTCAGTTAAGGAGACGGCAACCCGATAGAAAGCAAAATGAAGAAAATCATGAAACCCATTTTTTAAAAAATCATCATTAGCTTATAAAACTCTCGGATGGGGGCCACTTGACTAGAAGTACCAAATACGAAAAAACCATGAAACCCAATTATCAACAAACCAAATATTGAAGGGTGAAGTTAAAAAAAAAAGCAACCACATAAAAGGATCCGAAAGAAGAAAGAGTAATTAAAAGAAAAAAAGGTGCAAGCTCACCTAGGTTAACCACAAACCTGATGTGCTAGGTCAGCGAGGACGGACAACTGGCGTAAAGGAAAACAAGAAAAAAAATTCAATGTTGAGTAATGGGCTCGAGAAATTAAAAAAAAAACATCGTCAACCCGTGTTACCTTATTAAACCTGTGGACTTGGTGCCATTTGATCGTATACCAAACTTGAAAAAAACACGAAGCTCAATTTTCAATAAATCAAATGTCAAATGATGAAATTGAAAAAATAATTATTGTCGCACGTGCGTGAAAGGCCGTTTCGGCCATCCTCCTATGATTAAGTACTCGTGGACGTTGTGGAATTTCTGTTCTTATCAAGAAAAGAGGAAATGGGGAGTCTGCCACTCAGTATTTGGATCACTAGAAACCCTAACTGATGTCGAGTCTAGGAAAGTGGGCTTGATTGTGTAAATGAATGATATTATATCCTAATACGCCCTTACCCGAGGTAAGTTGCAATGTTTATTTGTCTAATATAAAGTAAGGAAAAGTTGTGTTTTCTTAATCATCGTGTGTTTAAAGTTTAAGAAAATCATTCTCAGAAAGAGATCCTTTTCTTATCGAATAATAAAAAAAAAAACTAACCATTCTAATGCCACTCAAAAATAAATTGTCGTTTAATTTAAAAGTAAGAATATGTCTTACTGCTAAGTTCATAATCACTTGTATTAAGAACAAAAATATAATTCTTGGTATTTTTGGAATGTAGGCCGAATCCTTTAGGTATATACAAACTTGCCGTAAAATCCAAGCAATATTTTTCTTTTAAAAAGATGTCAAAGCATTTAGGGATTTTCTAAAAAAAATGCTCAAATAACATTAGAATTTTAGCCATATGCAAGAAAAATATATATTTTTAATTATTTTTTAATTATTTTTTTACTTTTCCTAATTGTGTTAACTAGAATCTAGTCCCGAACCATAAACCAAAGAAAAATCATTTGGGGTAGAACCCTTGAAGTATTTCATGAGATCAAAAGCAAATAATAGTGTTGCCGCACATCATTCAAGGATCAAGAATTAATGGTTCATTCACTTTGATTTTTGTTAAATCATCGCGATTTGGACTAAAATCGTTTCTGCCTAAAAACTAAAACCCTATGATTAAAAATCATTATAAACATGTTATTGGTGCTAATAAACACTAGATTATTGGCTTTTCATGTATAAGGAAGGATTTTGTGCAAAGAAATGGATCAAACATGGTCCGAATGTGTGGGCTGCATTTAAATGTTCTTTCCAAGAACACAAAGAACATGCCTGAAAAACCCAAAAGTTTCCCGCAAAGAAAGGCATCAAATTAAAGCCTAGAAAATAGCATTTTGTTCTAAAGTGTTGTTACCCATTTTTTGTTTCACACAAAAAATGAGAAAATACAAAAAATATATATAAAAAAATATCTCAAGAAATCCAAAATATAATATGAGCGAGAAAAGGATGTTGGAATGCCCATAAAATGGCTAAAAATTGGGTCGAGGAGGTTCAAAAATACATGAATTAAAATTTGATAATATATTTTTAACTAACGAGAGCCCCAACGACAAGGAAAATTCAATTTCGAGGAAGAAAAGTTCAAAATCGTATGTTTATATTGGACTCAATTAAATCTTACCTAAGGTTTAATTGAATTTATGGAGGGTTTGATTGCAAGAAAAATTGATTTTTAAGTCAATTTAGGCTTTTATTGGAAGAAATTAAAGTTTTGGGGTCCAATTATAATTTCAGAGAGTTGATTTGGTGAAATCATGGGCTTAATTGCATAATTATTGAAGTTTAATGGCCAATTAGGGACTTGATTGAAACAATCCGAAACCAAGGATCAAACCGGAAAAGGTGCTAAAATCAAGTGATACAATTACAATTTATCTGGGGCTTGATTACAATATTGTAAAAAACATCCAAGGACCAAATCATAAATATCATTTAAAGTTGCAAAACGGTGCCAAGCTGCCTTTTGAAACACTATTCACTGTCTTCTTCCAGCCGTTCCAGCAGTAAAGGCCGAGAGACGTTTTCCTGCAGCAACAGTGCCAATTCGCTTCAATTATAGGGCATGTGTCACGGCTGTCATCCCTCTGCAAACCGTTACCAAGCCAGCCGTTATGAGCTAATGCTTTCTCTGGCATTATAAAAAGCAGAAGACACAGAGAAAGCCAGAGAAGAAAAGAGAAGAGGGGGAAGAAGAATAGGAGGCAGAGCGAGCAGGACAGAGAAACCAAGAGGAGAAAGTGCGAGAGAAAACAGAGAAAGCACGAAAAGAAAAACAGAAAAATGTACAGTGGGAAAGCAGAGAGAGGAGTAGAGAAGAAGCTGAAGAAAAAAAAAAGAAAACACAGAGATGGAGAGAAGAAAACGGGGGTGAAGAACTGAAGAAAAACAAAATAAAATGGGTGGGACGAGCAGAAGAACCTGAGGGAACTGGAGGAAAAGACAGACGCAAACCAGCCGAACAGAGAAAAAAACAGGGCAAAGCACACAGAGGGATGAAGACTCGGAACTAACACTAAAATAAAGGCAGAGAAAAACCGGAAAAAAAAAAGACCCAGCGTTGATCCTCTTCATCGTCCCCAGAACCAGTGACCACCGATCCTGCGCAGCAGTTTCATCGCCATCGTCTTCGTCTGTCTCAGTTACGAGGTAAGCTTCATACATTTCTTCACGTTGCTTTTTTTTTTTTGTCATTGCATGCATTTGTTCTCTAATTTTTATGTTTTACTGTTCAAGTGAATTGTAATTTAGTTAAACAGTAGTTGAGCATGCACATGTGAGGAAGCTCACGCGTTGCCTCTTATCCGCCCACCTGTGTCACTACCAAAGCACATCAATCTTGCCATAGGGCTTCACCGGGTCGCTAGCACAAAGAAAAAAATTTTTAAAACTGCGATTTTCCACATATTTTTTTTGCTGAATTTGTTTAGTATCGGCTTGTATTTTTATACCATAAATATACAAATCCAAAGATAAAGCACCTAGTTTTCGTCAAAACATTAAAAAATTAAGAAAAATATTTTTGTTTTCAAAGATAAGCCGCTCAAGTTTCTCAAAAAAAAATATATCATATTATCAAATAACAAAAATTCAAAAAATATATATTAGCACGCATTTCTCGCTTTAATAACCGCTTTATTAAATGCACGAAAACTAGGCCAATATTTCAAAAATTCCAAAAAAAAATCATTTTGTTTTCTTTTAATATTAAGGATTACACGCTATACATAAGGCGTAGTCTCGATAATATTAAAAAGATAGTTTTTTTTTAATTTTAAAACTACAGTTTTTATCCGAAGCAAGATAGCGACCTCCTTACCGAGGAGGACTTTTCTTAAACCATAAACTAGACCAACCACTAGAAAACACGACAAGACCTTAAATTTTATCAAACAAGAAAAACAAATTTGGATCATACCCTTAGGCAGGTCGATTTGGGGTGCCAATACCTTCACTTTACGCAACCAAATTCCCATACCCGATCTCTAAGACTAGCTAGTGGTTCCTAGTGATCAAAATACTAGGTGGCACTCCCATTCCATTTTTCCACTAATAAAAGACAAGAATTCCTTTTGTCTCCCCACATGTTTGCCCTGCGAAAAAACAATTTTGAGAGCGGGATGTTTCACCGCTTACGCGGCACACGTGCGACATAAATCATGCTTTTTTTATCCCAACAAGTCACAATATCAATCATAAACATACTTAAATCTAAAAAACTAATAAAAATATCAAACAATTAAAATGAAGCATGAGATACCAAATCGAGAAAACCAACAACTTAAAAAACAACCCACATAAATTGTGCAACATGGATTCAAAATTGGTTTTCTCAACCTATTTTACGTATTTAAATGTACACAACAAGCTAAGGATAAATACCCTCGCATTAACATGCATAACTTAAACTAAACCAAAGCTTAAAACAACATTTATATATGAAAAGAAAAAACCTTAAACAAAACTTTAATACAATAAAAACATTAAAAAACCCTTTAAAATAACTATATTAAACCGAAAATCAAAGCAACAAAGAGGTGAATGCAACATTGCTTGTTAAGCATTCAAACCTTTTTTTACGCTTCTAAACCTAAACAAAAACAAATAACAAAAACAACAAAATCATGCCATAAAGGACCTACTTTCGGGTAAGCCCCGGATGAAAAACAAAATTTGATAGAACAAATAAATGTTAAGATAAAAGTAGCTATCTCTAATGGTTACCCGTTCATTTTCTTCCCCGATTTTTAGCCGATAGACAAAACCCGAACTAAAATGACCATCTCGACACCCTCTACAACCGGTGCATGGCTCGCTGCAGCCGATCGACAACATACGTCCTGCCACGCCTCGTTAGTAATACCTCGTGCACTCTCGAACCGTCGGACGGATGGGCCTACGGTGCCTATTTGAACCAACGATTGGAATCCTTCCCAACCGAATCAAGGGCTGAAATTCTATCTCTCGTGTAGACAAGATTATCCTTTTACAACTCCTATAAATAGGAGGGATTTTATGGCAATGAGGATGAAGAAAATCGTGTCCAAATTTGGCCAAAAACCAACCTTCCGTTTTTTCAGCCGGTTTTCTCTTTGTTCTTTCCTCTTACCATTGGCCACCACCACTCTCACCTGGCCCGACCACCACCATTTCCATCGTAAGCCGCCGCCCGAACACCTTCTTTATTTAGCAAATGGGGGCCGGCCGCAACTCTCTCTATTTCCTCTCCTCCCTCTCCCCACGCATATTTTCTTCTTCTTCTTTTTCTTTCTCCTCGTCGTCCACCGCCAACCCCACCGTTGCCACCGCTAAAGACCCAGTAAATTTTCATGGCTAGACCATCGTCGCGCCTACGTAGCCTTCTTCTTCTTTTTCTTCATTCTCTCGTTCACATCGTGAATAGTAAACCTCGAATTATAATTCACGTCCTATTGCTCACGCATGAACAGGGCGTGAATTATATTCACGTATCACTATTCATTCTGTGACTGTGGACGCGGGTCCGATCCCGTCCGATATGAAAAAAATAAAAAGGAAAGAAAAGTGAGAATTTTGTTAGGGCCGAGATCGTCCCAATCCCTTTTTCTGGGCCGAGATTATCCCAATCTTTCGTAGGCCAACTTCAACCTTCATATATTTAATATATATTTATTTATAATATAATATATATTATAATATTATATTATTAGAAAAAACAACAAAACAAACAATTCCTTTCAAAGAAATTGTGATTTTCTCAAATGTTTTTCTCGCCAATTTTGTTTAATATCTTGCCGTATATTTACACACGTAAGATACAAACTTAGTATTAAAATACTCTAAGCTTTCTCCGAAATATTTCTAAAAAATTTTAAATTAATTTCATTTTCTCAAAAAACAAAAAAAAAATTTTGTTTTTCACGACATACAGCTTGAATCCTAAAATTTTTTCCAAAAAAGCATATCTTCTTAAAAAGACAAAAAAAAATGCATCTTTCTTATGTTTTAAAAACCCAAAAAGAAAATGGATATCATAACAAATTTATGATCTTCCATTAGGGTTTGGAAAAAATATCAAAAACAATTTACCAATCATTTTCTTTATTATGGTCTAGATATAGAGTTTGCATATTTGTAGGGTGTAAAAACTACATGATAGAGTACACCTCGGTATTAAAGATACAAAGTGTAAAATAAATGCAATGCTAAAATTTGGACTTCTGAACAATTAGGACTTCATCCGATGAGGTAGAAAACTCTCTCATGAAGGGAGATACGCTTGAGACCTTAGAAAAGACCAACGAATAGAAACCCGACCTAGAAAAATAATCTAATAACAATGAAGCTTACCTTAGGTAGGTGCACTGTAAGGGTGATGCGTCTACTCCTCGTACAACCAATCCCTTACTTAGACTCTCGTAGACCATAAATTCCCTGGTGACAATAGTACTAGATGATGACTCTTAAACATTTCGTAGATTTTATGATTAAATCCAAAAAACCTTCCCAATACACCACACCCCATTAAGAGGCACAATAAAGCCTCGTCGTCGGTGATGACGTCCATGTCGAACATTTTTCCCATACACAGGATGGCGACTCCACCGGGGAAAGGTCGGAGGTCGAGAAAAGGAATAATATTGAATTATTAGAAAAGAGATGGGTTAGTTAAAATAAAATAAAATTGAATAGTATTGAATTATTAGAAAAGAAAATTGAGAGAAAGATTTTTCGCATGGTATTTTAAATGCAGGGCCGAGAAAAGGCATCGCAAGTTAAACGAAAAGGATACCCCAAACTTAACATAAGTGTGTTTTAGTAAATAGGATAGATTTCCTATATAAATAGCAAAATTATGTAGAAAATACCTAGGATGGTCGAATGAAAGAAAAGAGAGAGGGAGAGAGGGAGAGAGTACCTTGGCAGTAGAACTCAAATGGCCATATCTATGTATTTCATCATTTGATCGACGATTTTCGACAGATTATGATCCTCACCACCCTCTAACATCCGATCATTGGGATCGAAAGGCTATGGTTTTTTGTGTAAGAGATATAGCCCTCGCACAAACTTCAAGAAAACATTAGTCTACATGCCACTCATGGTCCTTGGCGGTTCGCTCTTTCATCAACCGTTGGATCCCCGCTTAGTTTTGGATATGTTGGTCATATTGAGGAGATCTTTATTTTCAATGGTGGAGATCGGGGATTAAAGACTCCAGCTATAGTTATTCACCCGATGAACAATATATTATCAATTTTCAAGTCAAGTTTGGTTTGTTTCGATCTAGAAGCGATCGATCCGTTAACATGCTTTTCTTTTTAGTATTTGTCGCATGACATAATGGTGGTTACCATCACCTAGGTTGGATTTGATTAGTTCCCGATTGAGTTAGGAGAAACTTTAACTTGCTCCCGAAACTTTTGTTTAAATTAAGTTAGCAAGAATGAAAAAAATAGAAAGTGTGATGGTTTGATTCGTGTCACCTCGCACTGGCAATGAGATTAGGGCACCCAAATGATAAAATTTAAGATTGGGTCTTTACAAAAGATTGTAGGTATGGATGTTATTTTCAAACAATATTGACCTCGCGTAATTTGTAGTTATATAACTCGCATATGGACCCGAAAATGGAAGAAGAGCCAAAACTGTCTCCTCATCGGGATGATTGTGTTGGAGTACTATAACGAATAATTTCAAGGGTGTTAAGGGCAAAATTGGGCTTTCTATCCTTCAGTAGCATTGTATAACCGTGTCTTACCTTTCCAAGGAGTCAAGCCATAGTTAAAACCGAAGTCTATAACTTTACTTACGAATAAAATGGTAAACGGTGTTCTCGAAAAGAAATTTGATCTAGGAAGTGTAATGTGGTAGTTGAAGGAAAATAATCGGAAAATGAAATTAAAACATGGCGATGAATTCATGTGAATGAGATTGCAATAGTATGAGAATGCACATTATGATAAAATTGTAAGAGGGTACTCGATTGTATCTCTTGATTCTCAAACAAGAGATGTCTCGAGCGGGGTTTGTCGATAGTTAAAGGGACTCGGTTGATTGGGGAAACAGATAGATGCATTGCACCTTGTCTTTTCAATTTGTGTAAACTTATTGATAAATTTATTGTTTTATTGCTTTGATAAATATTAGAATGAATATGAGTACCTTACGTACATTGACGTGTATCAACTAGTTATAATATAATTGGAATGGATACGAGTACCTTACATACTTTCCAAGAATTCTAGTGAAAAGGATTATGCATGAATAGAAGTATCCTTCAAAATATTAGTGGAAAAAGAAATTGCGCAGAGCAACTTATTATTTAATATCGAATTTGATTGATAACCAATCAATACATATAAAAAATAAAAAAATACAAATAAATATTATTATTACAACAAGAACAGCATCGATCCTAGACGAAAATGTGAGAATAAATTCGAAATTAAACAAAGATCCACTGATTGTCCATAAACTAGAAGGACGCAAACATGGAATAGAATTTATCAGACGTGGAAACCTAACTTGCTGCAAACAAAGTTTGGCTTCAGCGTTTGGTGCTATTCTGATGTGGTTTCAAGTAGGTCTTGATCATACGAAAAGGACTCCTGCATTGTTAATAAATTAGTTTGCTGAGCATGAAAAATGAATACAATAAAAGTAGTAGTTATGGAAGATGATATACAATAATACCTTATTATATATTTCATGCCATTGTTTATTCAATTCTCGACTTCTTACGGCTACGAGCTGATCCCTCCTCCATTCGAGATTTTGATTTTCTGTTATTGCAATCATTTGTGTTATGAGAAATGTTGAGAGGTTTTTTTTTTATAATAATAAGAGGGAGATGAAAAGAGGCCTTACATGTTATCGTTGAGTTGAGTACTTTCGTCCTTCTTCAGAAATTGCTTAAACCACTTCACAGAATTTTTGGCATATCGTTTCAAGTTGTTTTCGTAGTCAATGTAGAAGAGACCAAACCTTGAACCATAACCGGATCCCCATTCAAAATCATCCAAGAATGACCAAGCAAAAACCCCTTGACATCGACACCATGGTCACTGCAAAAGTCAAGTTTTTAGAGCAGATCGGACTGAGAAAGAAAAAACTAGGACTGTTTGAAAAAGGAAGCGAGAACATGAATTTGGAAAGAGCAAACTCACTTGATAGATCTCAGAACATTGTGGAAAATGTCTTTATAATATTGCTCTCTTATGGCATCATTGAGGGCTTCCCCCCTCTAATGACGAGGAATTCACGTCATCAACTCCTAATTAAAAAAAACCAACAAATCAGTAAATCAGAGCTTCTTGACAACTATAACCATAAACACACGAGGGTTGTTAACTCTGTTCTTACCATTTTCAGTGATATATATTGTTGGATTTTCAGCCGCGTCCTTTATGTAGAATTCCAAGAGATGACGAATACCTTCGGGATAAATATAAAGCCAACTTGAACCCGCCTGCGAGTTTGATTTATATATCTCAATACCAAGGGGAAAAAACAGAAAGATTCTACATATCAATTACTAATTTGTTGAAACAAGAATGAAGAATCACAATCACCTGTGGGCCTATTGGGGATTCCATTTCTCTCCCCATGTTACGTAAAATAATATATCAACATAAGTGAGAAAGTACTGTAGAGTTTTTAGACCTTGTATTCTTCTTACTCTGAGAGTTTTTTATCATTTAATTAGCAAGTAAATAAATATTTCACCTGGCCAGTTAACACGAGCATCTTCCATAAACCCAATATTTTTATAGTTAACATCCTCAACATTCTGAGCATAGTATGTCGTGTAGTAATTGACCCCAATAAAGTCATAAGATCCTCTCCAGCATCTTGGATTCCTCCTCACTGAATCTAGGCAATCTTCCTCCAACGTAGTCGTTGCATATTCTGTGGATGAAGATCACCTTTAGTTAGAGGATCCATGTACCTGCCAAAACATAGAATTTAAGATCCTGGTTTCTTCTCCATAAATTTAAGAATCCAAATTAATGTTTCAAATTATTATATTATCCAAATCAGCTAGCAAAATGCTTACCATCCAAGCATAAAATCAAGGCTTCGTTTGGTTGCCATCCGATCACCTTTACTAGTTGAGTAAGGTTCAAACCAATGAGAAACGAGGTTATCCCAATTTTTCCTCCTTGGCACGTCTGACGAGATTTTGTCAAAGATAAAATTAGCAGAGTCACACCGAAAAGTTTGGTGAAACATGTTATGAAACGAACCACAAATTATAGCTTCAGCTTTAGCTTCTGCAAACCTGATACTTTTCCTTGTATACTTTCACAGCCGTTGCATGAGCAAGCAATAGATGATGGGTTACAATGTAAACCTCGGTGGCGCCAGAGATTTTGGGTTGGCCTGGATAATTCTCCAAAGTTGAGAATTCTGCCGGGTGCCAATGTGCCCGTGTCATAACCATTGACGCTAAACATAAAAGGCTCATTTAAAGTGATCCAGTGCTTCACTCGGTCTCCAAATCTTTGAAAGCAAAGCTCCACGAAGTCTCGAAATCGATTCTATATGAGTTTTGAAATTATTATATTCAAGCATGGAGGATTTAAATTAAACTGAGATGTTTATATAATATGAATATAATTACTTACAAAATATTAGGGCTCAAGAAACCACCATATTTGTCCTCAATTGCTTGTGGAGTGTCCCAATGAAAGAGCGTTGCATAAGGCTGTATACCTGTACATTTCAAAGAAAAATAATATGAGAAAACTAAAGTGTGAAACGGTTTGTATGAGAGTTTGCAAAATGCTTTTCAAATTTTCGAAATTCAAGCAAAGTAAGATTGCCCCTGCATTTACCATGGCCACTTCAAGATTCTTATTTAGTGGGTAACATTATTATGAAACACAGTCATCGAGGAAAAGGAAAGGGTTATAACCATTTTTTATGAGCTCATCGATGAGATTGTTGTAAAACTGGATCCCTTCTTCGTTTATTCCAGCACTTAGTCTGCCATCTGATGAAATCAATTCGATGATTGAAAAATCAAAGTAAGGAAACATGTGGGACTTCGAAAGTCAAGAAATAGAGAAAACACTTACGTGGTAATACCCTAGACCAAGAAATAGAGAATCTGAAAGCATCCATTCCCATTCCCTCATTCTCTGCACATCTTCCTATAACATTTTGTGTAAAATATATCAATAAGTGTAATGGTGATCAGATCGACAAAAGGCAACTAAAAGTAAAATAAGATGAACATCGTACCTTATAGCGATTATAGAAATCAACTGCCACATTTGCGTTGCTGTGGTCACTTATCCTCTCTGCAATTTTTCATAATTGGGGCTTAAATTCCTTTGAATATATATTGCTCGAGAGATTTATATTCGTTTTTTTAGTTAGGAAAGCATTGTAACGAACTCCTGCATTGAATAAAGAGATACCTGGATGCTCCTCGATGAAGGTGTCCCATATATTCGGCCCTTTACCTCTCCTGTTTGTTTCGCCTTCAAACTGCATATAATTTAAACGTTATCAGAGAACAAACAATTGAGGCGTCTCTCTCCCTCGACCAGAGTAGTTGAAGCAATGTTGTACCTGGTAAGCTGATGAAGAAGATCCAAAAAACGAAACCATCTGGGAAAGAATTACGACTCAACTTGGCAATACTTCCCATGATATACACTAAGTCTTTGTTGAACAGCCTTGCAGAAGAGCAATAAAATTAAGCTTGGGATTGGTTTACCAACTTTGCTCACCAAAGGGATCAAAATAACAGAATAAAGAAAGTATTGTGAGATAACAATGAAAAATAAATAAATGAACATCGAACATGCCAGAGCCTATTTATAGGCATCATCTGACAAGCTTATTCTCCACAATCAAGCACCTGGACAATTATTTTTTTTTTATTATTATTTAAAGAGACCGATCAAAGAAAATTCAATTTAGAACTTCTAATTGTATAAGGATATTTGTCATATGAGAAATTTGCGGTGTTGATAGAAGCACCAAACTTGGAGATTCCGTGCTCTAATTGCACCGTGAAGCTTACCGATTAATGTCCTTGAAGCAGAGAAAATTTACGAGTTCAATTATTATTTTATTATTATTTCAATTCTTTATGTTGAATTAGTCGAGTCAAGCGGATACACATGATCTTGAACCTAAAACCTAGAGAGTAATATAAAACACTATTATTTTAATTTTTTAGGTTGGGATATTTTTTTTTATATATAATATTAAAAATTTTAGTTATCAAATAATTACAAGTTTTAATTTCATCATCTTATTTTCTCTTATAATTAAAATTAATTAGCTTTTTTTTAATTAAAATTATTTAATAATACGAGATTTCTGATTAAAAGATTGTATTTTCCTGTCACATAATCAATCCCCATCCGCCGACTATTTTTTCTTGTCTGATGGCAGTACTGAAGCCAAGCGAAAGTTGACTTAAGGGTTTCAAGCCCAAGTAAGAGTATTTTAAATGGTATGTTGACCTTTCGCAGATTCTAGAGTATGAAGTATAGCATTCTGAGCTAGGCGAAAAAACACTACCGATCACTTGCAAGCAAATTTTGTATAAAACAATTTTAAATTCCACAATGCATTTTCTACCTCCCCCATTCCATTCCTTCCACAATGCACTTGGATCCTATCGCCAATTTTTTTTTCATACTTAAGAAGAACAATGTTAAGGCAATGCTGGGGTTTCTAAACAAGTAAAATAAATTCGAGACTCATGTCATTAAGTCGAGTGTGTTTCATATGTTAGATTAATTTAATAACATAAAAAAAGCAACTCAAATTTAATCTTTCAAAATCATAACCCGTGAAATCTCAGAACCCGGACTCCAATTAAGAAACTCAATTCTCAAACAAAAATATATGTCAAAAAAGAGATGTCAACTCATGTTAACTTATCAAGCCCGTGACCCGAGTCATTTGACCCGTAAGCATCAAATTTTAAAAAGCTTAAAGCCTGGTTCCTTCAACTAATCAAAAGTTAAAGGATGAGATTGAAAAAAAAATCAATCATACAAAAGGATAAAAAAAATTGCAATTATAAAATAAGCCAAAAAAAGACTGGAGCTCACCCGGTCAACTCCGCCAAACCCACAAGTCGTTATGAGATCGCGTAACCCGATAGAAAGCAAAATGAAGAAAATCATGAAACCCATTTTTAAAAAAATCATCATTAGCTTATAAAACTCCTTGACAGGGCCACTTGACTAGAAGTACCAAATATGAAAAAACCATGAAACCCAATTATCAACAAACCAAATATTGAAGGGTGAAGTTAAAAAAAAAAAGCAACCACATAAAAGGATCCTAAAGAAGAAAGAGTAATTAAAAGCAAAAAAAAAAAGGTGCAAGCTCACCTGGGTTAACCAAAGAAACCCAAAAAGGCTAGGTCATGAGATCGGATAATCCGATAGAAAGGAAAACAAAAGAAAAAAAAAATTCAATGTTGAGTAATGGGCTCGAGAAATAAAAAAAAAAACATCAGCCAACCCGTGTTAGCTTATTAAACCCGTGACCCGAGCCATTTGATCAAGCACCAAACTTGAAAAAACACGAAGCTCAATTTTCAATAAATCAAATGTCAAATGATGAAATTGAAAAAAATAATTATTGTCGCACGTGTGCGGCGTAGTCACCATACATCCTCCTAGATTGGGATACTCTAAAAAGGACAAGGAATTCTCGTCCTTTATCAAGAAAAAAGAGGGAACGGGAGTCGCCACCCAGTATTTGGATCACTGGAAACCCGAATTCGATGTCGAGTCCAGGAAAGGGGCTCGATTGCAGGTAAATGAATGATATTAGCATCCCTAATACGCCTTACCCGAGGTAAGTTGCAATGCTTATTTGTCTAATATAAAGTAAGGAAAAGTTGTGTTTTCTAATCATTGGTGTGTTTAAAGTTTAAGAAAAATCATTCTATTGATAAACAGAAAATTTATCCTTATCGAATAGTAAAAAAAAAAAAAACCAACCATAATACCACCACCAAATAAAATGTCGTCTAATAAAAAAGAAGGAATAATTTGTATTATGAATAACATCATAACCAGTTGTAGAAGAAACAACAAAATAATAATTGGGATATTTTAAAAGTGGCCGCAAAACCCGCGAGGAAAATACAATCGCCGCAAAAGTCCAAAAACTCTTTTTCCTTTAAAAAGATGTCAAAGTATTTAGATTTTCTAAAAAAAAAATGCTCAAATAACATTAGGATTTTAGCCATATGGGCAAGAAAAAAATATATATTTTTAATTATTTTAATTATTTTTTTACCCGACCAAAGTTAACTTAGAATCTTAGGCTCGACCATAAACCAAAGAAAAAAATCCTGGTTTCACCCAAAAACAACTCAAAAACAAAAATAAAATAAAAGAATATATTAAACACCCGAAAAACATAAAAACTCAACAATTATTGAACAAAATGGATTAAAAACAAAAAATGGACACCAAGAACACCCAAATGAACCCTAAGCAACGTGAACTCAAATTCACACTGCATTTCATGAGATCAAAAGCACATAAAGGTTGCACATCATTCAAGGATCAAGAATTAATGGTTCATTCACTTTGATTTTTGTTAAATCATCGCGATTTGACCAAAATCGGTTTCTGCTCAAAACCAAAACCCTATGATTAAAAAATCATTATAAACATGTTATTGGTGCTAATAAACACTAGATTATTGGCTTTTCATGTATAAGGAAGGATTTTGTGCAAAGAAATGGATCAAACATGGTCCGAATGTAGGGCTCGCACAATGTTCTTTCCAAGAACACAAAGAACATGCCTAGAAAACCCAAAAAGTTTCCAAAGAAAGGCATCCTCTCACTAAGCCTAGAAAATAGCATTTTTGTCTTCTAAAGTGTTGTTACCCATTTTTTGTTTCCTACACAAAAAATGAGAAAATACAAAAAATATATATAAAAAAATATTCTGAAGAAATCCAAAATATAATAGGAGCGAAAAGGATGTTGGAATGCCCATAAAATGGCTAGAAATTGGCTGAGGAGGTTCAAAAATACATGAATTAAAATTTGATAATATATTTTTAACTAATGAGAGCCCCCGCCGACAAGGAAAATTCAATTTGAGGAAGAAAAGTTCAAAAATCGATAAGTTTATGGACTCAATTAAATCTCACCTAAGGTTTAATTGAATTTATGGAGGGTTTGATTGCAAGAAAAATTGATTTTTAAGTCAATTTAGGCTTTTATTGGAAGAAATTAAAGTTTTGGGGTCCAATTATAATTTTGTAGAGTTGATTTGGTGAAATCATGGGCTTAATTGCATAATTATTGAAGGTTAATGGCCAATTAGGGACTTGATTGAAAACAATCCTAAACCAAGGATCAAACCGAAAAGGTGCTAAAATCAAGTGATACAATTACAATTTATCTGGGGGCTTGATTACAATATTGTAAAAACATCCAAGGACCAAATCATAAATATCATTTAAAGTTGCAAAACGGTGCCGTTGCCTTGAAACACTATTCACTGTCTTCTTCCAGCCGTTCCAGCAGTAAAGGCCGAGAGACGTTTTCCTGCAGCAACAGTGCCAATTCGCTTCAATTATAGGGCATGTGTCACGGCTGTCATCCCTCTGCAAACCGTTACCAAGCCAGCCGTTACGAGCTAATGCTTTCTCTGGCATTATAAAAGCAGAAGACACAGAGAAAGCAAAGAGAAGAAAAGAGAAGAGGGGAAGAAGAATAGGGAGGCAGAGCGAGCAGGACAGGAGAAAACCAAGAGGAGAAAGTGCGAGAGAAAAACAGAGAAAGCACGAAAAGAAAAACAGAAAAATGTACAGTGGGAAAGCAGAGAGAGGAGAACAGAGAAGAAGCTGAAGAAAAAAAAAGAAAACACAGAGATGGAGAGAAGAAAAAAACGGGGGGCGAAGAACTGAAGAAAAACAAAATAAATGGGTGGGACGAGCAGAAGAACCCGAGGGAACTGGAGGAAAAGACAGACGCAAACCAGCCGAACAGAGAAAAAAACAGCGGGAAGCACACAGAGGGATGAGAAGACTCGGAACTAACACTAAAATAAAGGCAGAGAAAAACCGGAAAAAAAAAAAAGACCCAGCGTTGATCGTCTTCATCGTCCCCAGAACCAGTGACCACCGATCCTGCGCAGCAGTTTCATCGCCATCGTCTTCGTCTGTCTCAGTTACGAGGTAAGCTTCATACATTTCTCTTCACGTTGCTTTTTTTTTTTTTTTTTTTGATGCATTCAGCTGTGTTCTCTTCTAATTTTTAGGTTTTACATGTTCAAGTGAATTGTAATTTAGTTAAAACAGTAGTTGAGCATGCACAATGTGAGAAGCTCACCGTGCCTCTTATCTGCCCAAACGGTCACTAGCTTGGGCCACATCACCCAGTTAGGGGCTTGCCAGGTCGGTAGCACGTAAAAAAAAAAAATTCTCAAAAAATCAGTGATTTTCCACATATTTTTTTTGTTTGAATTTTGTTTAGTATTGGTTTGTATTTTTATACCATAAAATATACAAATCCAAACATTAAAGCACCTAGTTTTCGTCAAAACATTAAAAAAATTAAGAAAAATATTTTGTTTTCAAGCATATGGCCAAGTTTCTCAAAAAAAAATATATCATATTATCAAATAACAAAATTCAAAAAATAGAAGTATTAGCATGCATTTTGGCTTTAATAACCGTTTATTAAATGCACGAAAACTAAAACCAATATTTCAAAAATTCCAAAAAAAAATCATTTTGTTTTCTTTTAATATTAAGGATTACACGCTTATACATAAGGCGTAGTCTAGATATTAAAAAGATAGTTTCCTTTTAATTTTAAACGGTTTAGGATTTTTATCCGATAAGATAAGGACCTCCCTACCGAGGAGGACTTCTCTTAAACCATAAACGACCAACCACTAGAAAACACGACAAGACCTTAAATTTTATCAAACAGTAAAACAATGCATCATACCTTAGGTAGGGCGTATTTGGGGTGCCAATACCCTCACTTTACGCAACCGAGTCCCCATACCCGATCTCTAAGACCAGTTAGGGTTCCTAGTGATCAAAATACTAGGTGGCGACTCCCATTCCATTTTTCCACTAATAAAAGACAAGAATTCCTTGTCTCCCCACATGTTTGCCCCGGTAAATAACAATTTTGAGAGTGGATGTTTTCACCGCTACGCCGCACACGCGCGACATAAATCATGCTTTTTTATCCCAACAAGTCACAATATCATACACAAACATGTTTGAATCTAAAAACTAATAAAAATATCAAACAATTAAAATGAAGCATGAGATACCAAATCGAGAAACCAACAACTTAAAACAACCTACATGTTCAGCAACATGGATTCAAAATTGGTTTTCTCAACCTATTTTTATGCATGAACAGACACAACAAGCTAAGGATAAATACCCTTTGCATTAACATGCATAACTTAAACTAAACCAAAGCTTAAAACAACATTTATATATGAAAAGAAAACCTTAAACAAAAACTTTAATACAATAAAAACATTAAAAAACCCTTTAAAATAACTATATTAAATCAAATCAAAGCAACAAAGAGGTGAATGCAACATTGCTTGTTAAGCATTCAAACCTTTTTTTTATGCTTCTAAACCTAAACAAAACAAATAACAAAAACAACAAAATCATGCCATAAAGGACCTACTTTTGTGTAAGCCCTGATAAAACAAAATTTGATAGGAACCCCAAAATAAATGTTAAGATAAGTAGCTATCTTGAATGGTTACCTGTTTCATTTTCTTCCCCGATTTTTAGTCGATGGACAAAACCCGAACTAAAATGATCATCCGACACCCTCTACAACCGGGTATGGCTCGTTCGTGCCGACCGACAACATAGCGGCCCGCACGCCTAAAGTAGCTACCTCGAGCGCCTTGAACCGTCGGATTTGGACACATGGTGCCTATTTGAACCAACGATTGGAATCCTTCCCAACCGAATCAAGGGCTGAAATTTATCCCTCGTGTAGACAAGATTATCCTTTTACAACTCCTATAAATAGGAGTGGATTTTATGGCATGAGGATGAAGAAAATCAGTCCAAATTTGGCCAAAAACCAACCTTCCCTGTTTTTTCAGCCGAAGTTTTCTCTTTGTTCTTTCCCTCTTACCATTGGCCACCACCACTCTCATCACCCGGCTCCGACCACCACCATTTCCATCGTAGGCCGCCGCCCGAACACCTTTCATTTAGCAACGGCCGCAACTCTCTCTTTCTATTTCCTCTCCTCCTCTCCCCACCGCATATTTTCTTCTTCTTCTTTTTCTTTCTCCGTCGTCCACCGTCAAACTCCACCGTTTAGCCACCGCTGCACCTTGTAGCCTTTCATGGCTAGACCATCGTCGCGCCATGTAGCCTTCTTCTTCTTTTTCTTCTTCATTCTCGTTCACATCGTGAATAGTAAACCCGAATTACAATTCACGTCCCTATTTTCACGCATGAACAAGTGGGCGTGAATTATATTCACGTCCACTATTCATGCACCGAACTCAGGTGGACCGGGCCCGTCCCGCCGCATGAAAAAAAAAATAAAAAGGAAAGAAAAAGGAAAATTTTGTTGGGCCGAGATCGTCCCATCCCTTCTTGGGCCGAGATTGGCCCAATCTTTCTTGGGGCCAAATTTCCCCATATATTTAATATATATTTATTTATAATATAATATATATTATAATATTATATTATTAGAAAAAAACAAAAAAACAAAAAATTCCTTTCAAAGAAATTGTGATTTTCTCAAATGTTTTTCCGCCAATTTTGTTTAATATCATGCCGTATATTTACACCGTAAGATACAAACTTAGTATTAAAATACTCGGCTTTCTCCGAAATATTTCTAAAAAATTTTAAATTAATTTCATTTTCTCAAAAAACAAAAAAAAATATTTTGTTTTCATGCATACAACTTGAATCCTAAAATTTTTCCAAGCATATCTTCTTAAAAAGACAAAAAAAAAATGCATCTTTCTTATGTTTTAAAAACCCAAAAGAAAATGGATATCATAACAAATTTATGATCTTCCATTAGGGTTTGGAAAAAAAATATCAAAAAACATTTACCAATCATTTTCTTTATTAGGTCTAGATATAGACTTTAATATTTGTAGGGTGTAAAAACTACATGATAGAGTACACCTTGGTATTAAAGATACAAAGTGTAAAATAAATGCAATGCTAAAATTTGGACTTCAGAACAATTAGGACTTCATCCGATGAGGTAGAAACTCTCTCATGAAGGGAGATCTGCCTTAGACCTTAGAAAAGACCAACGAATAGAAACCCGACCTAGAAAAATAATCTAATAACAATGAAGCTTACCTTAGGTAGGGTGCACCTTTGGGGGTGATGCGTCTACCCCTCGTACAACCAATCCCTTACTTAGACTCTCGTAGACCATAGGTTCCTAGTGACAATAGTACTAGATGGCGACTCTTAAACCTTAATCGTAATTTTATGATTAAATCCAAAAAACCTTCCCAATACACCACACCTCATTAAGAGGCACAATAAAGCCTCGTCGTCGATGACGTCATGCCGAACACCCCTGACAGGGGATGGCGACTCCCTTTGGGGAAAGGTCGGACTGAGAAAAGGAATAATATTGAATTATTAGAAAAGAGATGGGTTAGTTAAAATAAAAATAAAATTGAATAGTATTGAATTATTAGAAAAGAAAATTGAGAGAAAGATTTTTCGCATGGTATTTTAAATGCGGACTGAGAAAAGGCATCTGGTTAAACGAAAAGGATACCCAAACTTAACATAAGTGTGTTTTAGTAAATATGGATAGATTTCCTATATAAATAGCAAAATTATGTAGAAAATACCTAGGATGGCCGAATGAAAGGAAAGAGAGGGAGAGAGAGTACCTTGAGAGTAGAACTCAAATGGCCATATCTATGTATTTCATCATTTGATCTGGCTGGATTTTGGATAGATTATGATCCTCACCACCCTCTAACATCTGATCATTGGGATCGAAAGGCTATGGTTTTGTGTGAGAGATATAGCCCTCGCACGCTTCAAGAAAACATTGTCTACATGCTACTCATGGTCACCGGCGGTTTGCTCTTTCATCAACCGTTGGATCCCCGCTTTAGTTTTGGATATGTTGGTCATATTGAGGAGATCTTTATTTTCAATGGTGGAGATCGGGATTAAAGACTCCAACGAGAAGTTATTCACCGATGAACAATATATTATCAATTTTCAAGTCGGTTTGGTTTTGTTTCGATCTAGAACGATCGATCCGTTAACATGCTTTTCTTTTTTAGTATTTGTCGCATGACATAATGGTGGTTACCATCACCGGTTGGATTTGATTAGTTCTGATTGAGTTAGGAGAAACTTTAACCTTTCTGAAACTTTTGTTTAAATTAAGTTAGCAAGAATGAAAAAAATAGAAAGTGTGGTGGTTTGATTCGTGTCACCCGACTTTCAGCTGAGATTAGGGCACCCAAATGATAAAATTTAAGATTGGGTTCTTTACAAAGATTTTAGGTATGGATGTTATTTTTCAAACAATATTGACCTCGCGTAATTTGTAGTTATATAACTCCGAGATATGGACTGAAAATGGAAGAAGAGCCAAACTGTCTCCTACCGACGGATTGTGTCGAGAACTATAACGAATAATTTCAAGGGTGTTAAGGGCAAAATTGGGCTTTCTATCCTTCAAAGTAGCATTGTATAACCGTGTCTTACCTTTCCAAGGAGTCAAGCCATAGTTAAAACCGAAGTCTATAACTTTACTTACGAATAAAATGGTAAAAGTGTTCTCGAAAGAAATTTGATCTAGGAAGTGTAATGTGGTAGTTGAAGGAAAATAATCGGAAAATGAAATTAAAACATGGCGATGAATTCATGTGAATGAGATTGCAATAGTATGAGAATGCACATTATGATAAAATTGTAAGAGGGTACCGATTGTATCTCTTGATTCTCAAACGAAGAGATGTCTCGGAGTGGGGTTGTCGCTAGGTTAAAGGGACTCGGTTGATTGGGGAAACGGATAGATGCATTGCACCTTGTCTTTTCAATTTGTGTAAACTTATTGATAAATTTATTGTTTTATTGCTTTGATAAATATTAGAATGAATATGAGTACCTTACGTACATTGACGTGTATCAACTAGTTATAATATAATTGGAATGGATACGAGTACCTTACATACTTTCCAAGAATTCTAGTGAAAAGGATTATGCATGAATAGAAGTATCCTTCAAAAATATTAGTGGAAAAAGAAATTGCGCAGAGCAACTTATTATTTAATATCGAATTTGATTGATAACCAATCAATACATATAAAAAATAAAAAAATACAAATAAATATTATTATTACAACAAGAACAGCATCGATCCTAGACGAAAATGTGAGAATAAATTCGAAATTAAACAAAGATCCACTGATTGTCCATAAACTAGAAGGACGCAAACATGGAATAGAATTTATCAGACGTGGAAACCTAACTTGCTGCAACAAAGTTTGGCTTCAGCGTTTGGTGCTATTCTGATGTGGTTTCAAGTAGGTCTTGATCATACGAAAAGGACTCCTGCATTGTTAATAAATTAGTTTGCTGAGCATGAAAAATGAATACAATAAAAGTAGTAGTTATGGAAGATGATATACAATAATACCTTATTATATATTTCATGCCATTGTTTATTCAATTCTCGACTTCTTACGGCTACGAGCTGATCCCTCCTCCATTCGAGATTTTGATTTTCTGTTATTGCAATCATTTGTGTTATGAGAAATGTTGAGAGGTTTTTTTTTTATAATAATAAGAGGAGATGAAAAGAGGCCTTACATGTTATCGTTGAGTTGAGTACTTTCGTCCTTCTTCAGAAATTGCTTAAACCACTTCACAGAATTTTTGGCATATCGTTTCAAGTTGTTTTCGTAGTCAATGTAGAAGAGACCAAACCTTGAACCATAACCGGATCCCCATTCAAAATCATCCAAGAATGACCAAGCAAAAAACCCCTTGACATCGACACCATGGTCACTGCAAAAGTCAAGTTTTTAGAGCAGATCGGACTGAGAAAGAAAAAACTAGGACTGTTTGAAAAAGGAAGCGAGAACATGAATTTGGAAAGAGCAAACTCACTTGATAGATCTCAGAACATTGTGGAAAATGTCTTTATAATATTGCTCTCTTATGGCATCATTGAGGGCTTCCTCTAATGACGAGGAATTCACGTCATCAACTCCTAATTAAAAAAACCAACAAATCAGTAAATCAGAGCTTCTTGACAACTATAACCATAAACACACGAGGGTTGTTAACTCTGTTCTTACCATTTTCAGTGATATATATTGTTGGATTTTCATACGCGTCCTTTATGTAATTCAAGAGATGACGAATACCTTCGGGATAAATATAAAGCCAACTTGAACCCGCCTGCGAGTTTGATTTATATATCTCAATACCAAGGGGAAAAACAGAAAGATTCTACATATCAATTACTAATTTGTTGAAACAAGAATGAAGAATCACATTCACCTGTGGGCCTATTGGGATTCCATTTCTCTCCCCTGTACGTAAAATAATATATATCAACATAAGTGAGAAAGTACTGTAGAGTTTTAGACCTTGTATTCTTCTTACTCTGAGAGTTTTTTATCATTTAATTAACAAGTAAATAAATATTTCACCTGGCCAGTTAACACGAGCATCTTCCATAAACCCAATATTTTTATAGTTAACATCCTCAACATTCTGAGCATAGTATGTCGTGTAGTAATTGACCCCAATAAAGTCATAAGATCCTCTCAGCATCTTGGATTCCTCCTCACTGAATCTAGGCAATCTTCCTCCAACGTAGTCGTGCATATTCTGTGGATAGTCACCTTTAGTTAGAGGATCCATGTACCTGCCAAAAACATAGAATTTAAGATCCTGGTTTCTTCTCCATAGAATTTAAGAATCCAAATTAATGTTTCAAATTATTATATTATCCAAATCAGCTAGCAAAATGCTTACCATCCAAGCATAAAATCAAGGCTTCGTTTGGTTGCCATCCGATCACCTTTACTAGTTGAGTAAGGTTCAAACCAATGAGAAACGAGGGTTATCCCAATTTTTCCTCCTTGGCACGTCTGACGAGATTTTGTCAAAGATAAAATTAGCAGAGTCACACCGAAAAGTTTGGTGAAACATGTTATGAAACGAACCACAAATTATAGCTTCAGCTTTAGCTTCTGCAAACCTGATACTTTTCCTTGTATACTTTCACAGCCGTTGCATGAGCAAGCAATAGATGATGGGTTACAATGTAAACCTCGGTGGCGCCAGAGATTTTGGGTTGGCCTGGATAATTCTCCAAAGTTGAAATTCTGCCGGGTGCCAATGTGCCCGTGTCATAACCATTGACGCTAAACATAAAAGGCTCATTTAAAGTGATCCAGTGCTTCACTCGGTCTCCAAATCTTTGAAAGCAAAGCTCCACGAAGTCTCGGAAATCGATTCTATATGAGTTTTGAAATTATTATATTCAAGCATGGAGGATTTAAATTAAACTGAGATGTTTATATAATATGAATATAATTACTTACAAAATATTAGGGCTCAAGAAACCACCATATTTGTCCTCAATTGCTTGTGGAGTGTCCCAATGAAAGAGCGTTGCATAAGGCTGTATACCTGTACATTTCAAAGAAAAAATAATATGAGAAAACTAAAGTGTGAAACGGTTTGTATGAGAGTTTGCAAAATGCTTTTCAAATTTTCGAAATTCAAGCAAAGTAAGATTGCCCCTGCATTTACCATGGCCACTTCAAGATTCTTATTTAGTGGGTAACATTATTATGAAACACAGTCATCGAGGAAAAGGAAAGGGTTATAACCATTTTTTATGAGCTCATCGATGAGATTGTTGTAAAACTGGATCCCTTCTTCGTTTATTCCAGCACTTAGTCTGCCATCTGATGAAATCAATTCGATGATTGAAAAATCAAAGTAAGGAAACATGTGGGACTTCGAAAGTCAAGAAATAGAGAAAACACTTACGTGGTAATACCCTAGACCAAGAAATAGAGAATCTGAAAGCATCCATTCCCATTCCCCTCATTCTTTGCACATCTTCCTATAACATTTTGTGTAAAATATATCAACAAGTGTAATGGTGATCAGATCGACAAAAGGCAACTAAAAGTAAAATAAGATGAACATCGTACCTTATAGCGATTATAGAAATCAACTGCCACATTTGCGTTGCTGTGGTCACTTATCCTCTCTGCAATTTTTCATAATTGGGGCTTAAATTCCTTTGAATATATATTGCTCGAGAGATTTATATTCGTTTTTTTAGTTAGGAAAGCATTGTAACGAACTCCTGCATTGAATAAAGAGATACCTGGATGCTCCTCGATGAAGGTGTCCCATATATTCGGCCCTTTACCTCTCCTGTTTGTTTCGCCTTCAAACTGCATATAATTTAAACGTTATCAGAGAACAAACAATTGAGGCGTCTCTCTCCTCGACCAGAGTAGTTGAAGCAATGTTGTACCTGGTAAGCTGATGAAGAAGATCCAAAAACGAAACCATCTGGGAAAGAATTACGACTCAACTTGGCAATACTTCCCATGATATACACTAAGTCTTTGTTGAACAGCCTTGCAGAAGAGCAATAAAATTAAGCTTGGGATTGGTTTACCAACTTTGCTCACCAAAGGGATCAAAATAACAGAATAAAGAAAGTATTGTGAGATAACAATGAAAAATAAATAAATGAACATCGAACATGCCAGAGCCTATTTATAGGCATCATCTGACAAGGTTATTCTCCACAATCAAGCACCTGGACAATTATTTTTTTTTATTATTATTTAAAGAGACCGATCAAAGAAAATTCAATTTAGAACTTCTAATTGTATAAGGATATTTGTCATATGAGAAATTTGCGGTGTTGATAGAAGCACCAAACTTGAGATTCCGTGCTCTAATTGCACTGTGAAGCTTACCGATTAATGTCCTTGAAGCAGAGAAAATTACGAGTTCAATTATTATTTTATTATTATTTCAATTCTTTATGTTGAATTAGTCGAGTCAAGCGATACACATGATCTTGAACCTAAAACCTAGGAGAGTAATATAAAACACTATTATTTTAATTTTTTAGGTTGGGATATTTTTTTTTATATATAATATTAAAATTTTAGTTATCAAATAATTACAAGTTTTAATTTCATCATCTTATTTTCTCTTATAATTAAAATTAATTAGCTTTTTTTAATTAAAATTATTTAATAATACGAGATTTCTGATTAAAAGATTGTATTTTCCTGTCACATAATCAATCCCCATCCGCCGACTATTTTCTTGTCTGATGGCAGTACTGAAGCCAAGCGAAAGTTGACGGGTTTCCAGCCCAAGAAGAGTTTTTAAATGGTATGTTGACCTTTCGCATTCAGACATGAAGTATACATTCTGAGCTACGAAAAAACACTACCGATCACTTGCAAGAAATTTTGTATAAAACAATTTTAAATTCCACAATGCATTTTCTACCTCCCATTCCATTCCTTCCACAATGCACTTGGATCCTATCGCCAATTTTTTTCATACGTAAGAAGAACAATGTTAAGGCAATGCTAGGGTTTCTAAACAAGTAAAATAAATTCGAGACTCATGTCATTAAGTCGAGTGTGTTTCATATGTTAGATTAATTTAATAACATAAAAAAAGCAACTCAAATTTAATCTTTCAAAATCATAACCCGTGAAATCTCGAATCGGACTCAATTAAGAAACTCAATTCTCAAACAAAAATATATGTCAAAAAAGAGATGTCAACTCATGTTAACTTATCAAGCCCGTGACCCGAGTCATTTGACCGAAAGCATCAAATTTTAAAAAGCTTAAAGCTCGGTTTTCAACTAATCAAAAGTTAAAGGATGAGATTGAAAAAAAAATCAATCATACAAAAGGATAAAAAAAATTGCAATTATAAAATAAGCCAAAAAAAGACTTGAGCTCACCCGGTCAACTTTGCCAAACCCACAAGTCGGTTATGAGATCGGGTAACCCGATAGAAAGCAAAATGAAGAAAATCATGAAACCCATTTTTAAAAAAATCATCATTAGCTTATAAAACTCTTGACAGGGGCCACTTGACTAGAAGTACCAAATATGAAAAAACCATGAAACCCAATTATCAACAAACCAAATATTGAAGGGTGAAGTTAAAAAAAAAAGCAACCACATAAAAGGATCCGAAAGAAGAAAGAGTAATTAAAAGCAAAAAAAAAGGTGCAAGCTCACCTAGGTTAACCAAAGAAACCCACATGCTAGGTCATGAGATCGGATAATCTGATAGAAAGGAAAACAAAGAAAAAAAAAATTCAATGTTGAGTAATGGGCTCGAGAAATTAAAAAAAAAACATCGTCAACCCGTGTTAGCTTATTAAACCCGTGACCCGAGCCATTTGATCGAAGCACCAAACTTGAAAAACACGAAGCTCAATTTTCAATAAATCAAATGTCAAATGATGAAATTGAAAAAAAATAATTATTGTCGCACGTGTGCGGCGTAGTCACGGTCATCCTCCTAGATTGGGATACTCGAAAAAGGACAAGGAATTCTCGTCCTTTATCAGTAAAAAGAGGGAATGGGAGTCGCCACCTAGTATTTGGATCACTAGAAACCCTAACTGATGTCAGAGTCTAGGAAAGGGGCTTGATTGTGTAAATGAATGATATTAGCATCCCTAATACGCCTTACCTGAGGTAAGTTGCAATGTTTATTTGTCTAATATAAAGTAAGGAAAAGTTGTGTTTTCTAATCATTGGTGTGTTTAAAGTTTAAGAAAAATCATTCTCGGTAAAGAGAGATCCTTTTCTTATCGAATAATAAAAAAAAAAAACTAACCATTCTAATGCCACCAAAAATAAATTGTCGTTTAATTTAAAAGTAAGAATATGTCTTACGTTTAAGTTCATAATCACTTGTATTAGAAGAAACAAAAATATAATTTTGGTATTTTTGAAATGTAGGCCGAATCCTTTAGGTATATACAAACTTGTCGTAAAATCCAAGCAATATTTTTCTTTAAAAAGATGTCAAAGTATTTAGATTTTCTAAAAAAAAATGCTCAAATAACATTAGGATTTTAGCCATATGCAAGAAAAAATATATATTTTTAATTATTTTAATTATTTTTTTACCTGACCAGGTTAACTTAGAATCTTAGGCTCGACCATAAACCAAAGCAAAAATCCTGGTTTCACCCAAAAACAACTCAAAAACAAAAATAAAATAAAAGAATATATTAAACACCCAAAAACATAAAAACTCAACAATTATTGAACAAAATGGATTAAAAACAAAAAATGGACACCAAGAACACCCAAATGAACCCGGCAACGTGAACTCAAATTCAGACCAGATTTCATGAGATCAAAAGCACATAAAGGTTGCACATCATTCAAGGATCAAGAATTAATGGTTCATTCACTTTGATTTTTGTTAAATCATCGTGATTTGACCAAAATCGGTTTCGGTTCAAAACCAAAACCCTATGATTAAAAATCATTATAAACATGTTATTGGTGCTAATAAACACTAGATTATTGGCTTTTCATGTATAAGGAAGGATTTTGTGCAAAGAAATGGATCAAACATGGTCCGAATGTAGGGGCTCGACAATGTTCTTTCCAAGAACACAAAGAACATGCCTAGAAAACCCAAAAAGTTTCCAAAGAAAGGCATCCTCTTGTCAAGCCTAGAAAATAGCATTTTTGTCTTCTAAAGTGTTGTTACCCATTTTTTGTTTCCCACACAAAAAATGAGAAAATACAAAAAATATATATAAAAAAATATTCGGAAGAAATCCAAAATATAATAGGAGCGAGAAAAGGATGTTGGAATGCCCATAAAATGGCTAGAAATTGGTTGAGGAGGTTCAAAAATACATGAATTAAAATTTGATAATATATTTTTAACTAATGAGAGCCCTGGCGACAAGGAAAATTCAATTTGAGGAAGAAAAGTTCAAAATCAGATGTTTATGGACTCAATTAAATCTTACCTAAGGTTTAATTGAATTTATGGAGGGTTTGATTGCAAGAAAAATTGATTTTTAAGTCAATTTAGGCTTTTATTGGAAGAAATTAAAGTTTTGGGGTCCAATTATAATTTTGAAGAGTTGATTTGGTGAAATCATGGGCTTAATTGCATAATTATTGAAGTTTAATGGCCAATTAGGGACTTGATTGAAACAATCCGAAACCAAGGATCAAACCGGAAAAGGTGCTAAAATCAAGTGATACAATTACAATTTATCTGGGGGCTTGATTACAATATTGTAAAAACATCCAAGGACCAAATCATAAATATCATTTAAAGTTGCAAAACGGTGCCGTTGCCTTGAAACACTATTCACTGTCTTCTTCCAGCCGTTCCAGCAGTAAAGGCCGAGAGACGTTTTCCTGCAGCAACAGTGCCAATTCGCTTCAATTATAGGGCATGTGTCACGGCTGTCATCCCTCTGCAAACCGTTACCAAGCCAGCCGTTACGAGCTAATGCTTTCTCTGGCATTATAAAAGCAGAAGACACAGAGAAAGCAAAGAGAAGAAAAAGAGAAGAGGGGGAAGAAGAATAGGGAGGCAGAGCGAGCAGGACAGGAGAAAACCAAGAGGAGAAAGTGCGAGAGAAAACAGAGAAAGCACGAAAAGAAAAACAGAAAAATGTACAGTGGGAAAGCAGAGAGAGGAGAACAGAGAAGAAGCTGAAGAAAAAAAAGAAAACACAGAGATGGAGAGAAGAAAAAACGGGGGGGTGAAGAACTGAAGAAAAACAAAATAAATGGGTGGGACGAGCAGAAGAACCCGAGGGAACTGGAGGAAAAGACAGACGCAAACCAGCCGAACAGAGAAAAAAACAGGGGAAGCACACAGAGGGATGAAGACTCGGAACTAACACTAAAATAAAGGCAGAGAAAAACCGGAAAAAAAAAAAGACCCAGCGTTGATCGTCTTCATCGTCCCCAGAACCAGTGACCACCGATCCTGCGCAGCAGTTTCATCGCCATCGTCTTCGTCTGTCTCAGTTACGAGGTAAGCTTCATACATTTCTCTTCACGTTGCTTTTTTTTTTTTTTTGTCATTGCATGCATTTGTTCTCTAATTTTTATGTTTTACTGTTCAAGTGAATTGTAATTTAGTTAAACAGTAGTTGAGCATGCACATGTGAGGAAGCTCACGCGTGCCTCTTATCTGCCCAGCCGGGTCACTAGCTTGGGCCACTGACCCGGTTAGGCTTGCTTTGGGTCGCTAGCACAGAAAAAAAAAAATTCTTTAAAAAATCTGTGATTTTCCACATATTTTTTTTGTTGAATTTTGTTTAGTATTGGTTTGTATTTTTATACCATAAAGATACAAATCCAAGATTAAAGCATCTAGTTTTCGTCAAAACATTAAAAAAATTAAGAAAAAATATTTTTGTTTTCAAGCATATGGCCAAGTTTCTCAAAAAAAAATATATCATATTATCAAATAACAAAAATTCAAAAAAATAGGTATTAGCACGCATTTTGGCTTTAATAACCAGCTTTATTAAATGCACGAAAACTAGGCCAATATTTCAAAAATTCCAAAAAAAAATCATTTTGTTTTCTTTTAATATTAAGGATTACACGCTTATACATAAGGCGTAGTCTCGATATTAAAAAGATAGTTTTTTTTTTAATTTTAAAACGGTTAGGTTTTTTATCCGATAAGATAAGGACCTCCTTACCGAGGAGGACTTTTCTTAAACCATAAACGGACCAACCACTAGAAAACACGACAAGACCTTAGATTTTATCAAACAAGTAAAACAATGCATCGTACCTTAGGTAGGGCAATGCATGTACCCTTGGGTGGGGTGCCAATACCTTCACTTTACGCAACCGGTCCCCATACCCGATCTCTCGAGACCGCTTAGGGTTCCTAGTGATCAAAATACTAGGTGGCGACTCCCATTCCATTTTTCCACTAATAAAAGACAAGAATTCCTTGTCTCCCCACATGTTTGCCCGGTAAATAACAATTTTGAGAGTGGATGTTTTCACCGCTACGCCGCACACGTGCGACATAAATCATGCTTTTTTTATCCCAACAAGTCACAATATCATACACAAACATGTTTGAATCTAAAAAACTAATAAAAATATCAAACAATTAAAATGAAGCATGAGATACCAAATCGAGAAACCAACAACTTAAAACAACCTACATGTTCATGCAACATGGATTCAAAATTGGTTTTCTCAACCTATTTTTATGCATGAACAGACACAACAAGCTAAGGATAAATACCCTTGCATTAACATGCATAACTTAAACTAAACCAAAGCTTAAAACAACATTTATATATGAAAAGAAAACCTTAAACAAAAACTTTAATACAATAAAAACATTAAAAAACCCTTTAAAATAACTATATTAAATGAAATCAAAGCAACAAAGAGGTGAATGCAACATTGCTTGTTAAGCATTCAAACCTTTTTTTATGCTTCTAAACCTAAACAAAACAAATAACAAAAACAACAAAATCATGCCATAAAGGACCTACTTTTGTGTAAGCCCTGATAAAACAAAATTTGATAGGACCGAACAAATAAATGTTAAGATAAGTAGCTATCTTGAATGGTTACTCGTTCATTTTCTTCCCCGATTTTTAGTCGATGGGACAAAACCTGAACTAAAATGATCATCCGACACCCCTCTACAACCGGGTATGGCTCGTTCGGCCGACCGACAACATAGCGGCCCCGGCGCCGGCCTAAAGTAGCCACCTCGGCAGGCCTTGAACCGTCGATTTGGATGGTTCATGGTGCCTATTTGAACCAACGATTGGAATCCTTCCCAACCGAATCAAGGGCTGAAATGTATCCCTTGTGTAGACAAGATTATCCTTTTACAACTCCTATAAATAGGAGTGGATTTTATGGCATGAGGATGAAGAAAATCAGGTCCAAATTTGGCCAAAAACCAACCTTCCCCGTTTTTTCAACCGAAGTTTTCTCTTTGTTCTTTCCCTCTTACCATTGGCCACCACCACTCTCATCATCGGTCTGACCACCACCATTTCCATCGTAAGCCGCCGCCCGAACACCTTTCATTTAGCAACAAATGGCCGCAACTCTCTCTCTTCTATTTCCTCTCCTCCCTCTCCCCACCGCATATTTTCTTCTTCTTCTTTTTCTTTCTCTGTCGTCCACCGCCAAACTCCACCGTTGCCACCGCTAGCACCTTGTAGCCCTTCATGGCTAGACCATCGCCGCGCCATGTAGCCTTCTTCTTCTTTTTCTTCTTCATTCTCTGTTCACATCGTGAATAGTAAACCTCAATTATAATTCACGTCCCTCATTGCTCACGCATGAACAGTGGGCGTGAATTATATTCACGTCCACTATTCATGCACCGACCGTGGACCGGCCCGTCCCGCCTGCATCAAAAAAATAAAAGGAAAGAAAAGGAAAATTTTGTTGGGCCGAGATCGTCCCAATCCCTTCTTGGGCCGAGATTGGCCCAATCTTTCTTGGGCCAAAGTACCCATATATTTAATATATATTTATTTATAATATAATATATATTATAATATTATATTATTAGAAAAAACAAAAAAACAAAAAATTCCTTTCAAAAAAATTGTGATTTTCTCAAATGTTTTTCTGCCAATTTTGTTTAATATCATGCTGTATATTTACACTGTAAGATACAAACTTAGTATTAAAATACTCGGCTTTCTCCGAAATATTTCTAAAAAATTTTAAATTAATTTCATTTTCTCAAAAAACAAAAAAAATATTTTGTTTTCATGCATACAGTTGAATCCTAAAATTTTTCCAAGCATATCTTCTTAAAAAGACAAAAAAAAAAAAAATGCATCTTTCTTATGTTTTAAAAACCCAAAAAGAAAATGGATATCATAACAAATTTATGATCTTCCATTAGGGTTTGGAAAAAATATCAAAAAAAAATTTACCAATCATTTTCTTTATTAGGGTCTAGATATAGACTTTAATATTTGTAGGGTGTAAAAACTACATGATAGAGTACACCTTGGTATTAAAGATACAAAGTGTAAAATAAATGCAATGCTAAAATTTGGACTTCGAACAATTAGGACTTCATCCGATGAGGTAGAAACTCTCTCATGAAGGGAGATCTCGCCTTAGACCTTAGAAAAGACCAACGAATAGAAACCCGACCTAGAAAAATAATCTAATAACAATGAAGCTTACCTTAGGTAGGGTGCATCAAGGGTGATGCGTCTACCCCTCGTACAACCAATCCCTTACTTAGACTCTCGTAGACCATAGGTTCCTAGTGACAATAGTACTAGATGGCGACTCTTAAACCTTAATCGTAATTTTATGATTAAATCCAAAAAAACCTTCCCAATACACCACACCTCATTAAGAGGCACAATAAAGCCTCGCCGTCGCCGATGACGTCACGCCGAACACCCCGCGACAGATGGCGACTCCACCGGGGGAAAGGTCGGATCGAGAAAAGGAATAATATTGAATTATTAGAAAAGAGATGGGTTAGTTAAAATAAAATAAAATTGAATAGTATTGAATTATTAGAAAAGAAAATTGAGAGAAAGATTTTTCGCATGGTATTTTAAATGCGGACTGAGAAAAGGCATCTGGGTTAAACGAAAAGGATACCCAAACTTAACATAAGTGTGTTTTAGTAAATATGGATAGATTTCCTATATAAATAGCAAAATTATGTAGAAAATACCTAGGATGGCCGAATGAAAGAAAAGAGAGGGAGAGAGAGGGAGAGAGAGTACCTTGAGAGTAGAACTCAAATGGCCATATCTATGTATTTCATCATTTGATCGGGCTGGATTTTGGACAGATTATGATCCTCACCACCCTCTAACATCTCGATCATTGGGATCGAAAGGCTATGGTTTTGTGTGAGAGATATAGCCCTCGCACGGTTCAAGAAAACATTGTCTACATGCCAGCTCATGGTCACCGGCGGTTTGCTCTTTCATCAACCGTTGGATCCTGCTTAGTTTTGGATATGTTGGTCATATTGAGGAGATCTTTATTTTCAATGGTGGAGATCGGGATTAAAGACTCCAACGAGAAGTTATTCACTGATGAACAATATATTATCAATTTTCAAGTCAGTTTGGTTTTGTTTCGATCTAGAACGATCGATCCGTTAACATGCTTTTCTTTTTTAGTATTTGTCGCATGACATAATGGTGGTTACCATTGTTGCTATCCAATTTTTGACCCATGTTTTGATAAATTTTCAGAAAAATCCAAAAATAGCGAAAAACATTGAAAATCCAAAAAAATACATTTTTAATACATTTGCATTGTTTTTAGCATTTTTAGCATCGTCTCAAAAGAATTTAAATTTTCAAAGACATTTGGAACGCGTTCAACTTTAACGCGTTATTTTTAAAATCATTGATTTTCTTCATTGAGTCGACATTGATATTTGATCGCTTTTAAAAATACAAAAAAATAAGAAAAATCAAAAAAAAATTTAAAAAAAAAGAGGAAAAGAGAAGGAAAGGAAAAGTTGAGGGATTAGTTTGAAAACCTAGCAAAACCTTTCCTATAAATACCAAGTTACACCGATTTTTTTGAGGGGGGGGCAATTTTGACAAATAAAAAAGGGGGGAGAGAAACCCTAAACCTATCTCTTTCACACCCAGCCCGCACCCCACCGCAGAATTTTTTCTTCTCTCGCACACAGACCTCCCCCGTGGCCTTCATTTTTCCGATCCGGCCGGTTCCACCTCCGCCCTCCATTTTCCCCCGCCAAAAAAAAACCTCACGATCTCACCTAAGGCAGACCGCCAAATTGCCTTCCCCTACCCCGGTTTTGATTTTTTCATTTTCTTCTCTCCACACCGTTTTCCCCCATCTTCTTCTCCTTTTCCAGCCAACAACGCATCCCCCTCCCATTGCAACAAACCAAGGCACCCACAAGAGACCACCCTCACAACTCCAACCCCCTCGGGCTTTTGATTTTTTTTTTCTTCCCCATAACAAAGACCTGTAACCCCATCTTCCTCCCTCTCTCCCAACTGGCTTGCCTTTCTTTTTCACCCGTAGGAGCCAACGCGCCCTCCTCCAGCGGTCCGTCCACATCCGGCCACGAACCGGCCTTCGGCAGCCACAGGCGGCTCCCCCTCACCGATCGTCTCCTTCCTCGCCAACCTACCCTCCTTCATCCGACCAACCCCTCGGCGGCGTCTTCTTCTATCACGATCTCTTCAGTAGCCGACGACCAGCAAGACACCACGTAGCCGCCCCCTTGTCTCCATCGACCGCTCTCCTTTACACGATCGGCCGCCGCAAGCTCATCTCCACCACTTTCCAGAGGCCACGGACGACGGCCACCGGATCGGAGGAAGGAGAAGACCGAGAACCAAGAACCGCCACTCGCTACCACCGGGAGAGATCTCAACGTCGCCGCCCCTTCCGCGAAGACCGCCACCACTAGATCTCGCCATTGGCGAAGCGTAACAAACCGAGAGGAACGGATGATGAGAATTTTTTGAGCGAGATCTAAAAATAATAAACTAAAATCGACCGGGTGTGCGTTTCCTTTCTTGTTCTCGTTGTGTCGCGGCGGTTGAGGAGGACAGAGGGGTAAGGAAGCATTCCGTAGCCCCCGTTTTTTTGAGTTTCCAGCGGCGGCGCGTGAGCCCACGCGCCGCCAGTGGCGGTGGCGCGTGGAAGGACGCGCCGCCGCTGTTCACACGGGTCCAGAAGGTTTCCTGCACTGTAAAGGATTTATAGGGGTTGTTTTGTAATTTTTAAAGTGTTTGATGTAATTTTTGTTTAGTTGTTGAATTTTTATAATTTGTAATGTGGATGTAAAAGAAAAAAGAAAAAAGAAAAGAAAAAGGGAAAAGAAAGGAAAAGAAAAAGAAAATATAGTGGAAGTGTATGCGTGTGTTTGTATTTGTTTTATGTATTATTTTTTTTATAAACAAAATTGCAAAGATTAAAGAAGAATTTAATATTTTGATTGGATCACGGTCAAGATTTATTAACTTACATGTAAGTTGTATTTCTAATATCCGATGAAAAGACAATTATTAAAACTTCTTTAACACGTCAAAGCCACGGCAAGCGACTTACCTTAGGTAAGGTGCGTTAGGGGTGCTAATACCTTCCCTAACCACAACCACCCCTTACCCGCGAATCTCCGACAAGACCAAGACATCCGGTTTCCTAGTAGCCTTGAATAAATTACTAGGTGGCGACTCCAACAAACCAATCAAATCAAACGCAACAACGAAAAATCGCGCCCGATGCCGCCGCCGATTTCCGACGTGCGACAGAATGGCGACTCCACCGGGAAGGTACTGTTTCGACAATATTGGACTAAGCTTTGTGTATTTGATGTGTTTAAGTTTTTGCATTTTTGTCTTGTTTTATTTTTGTTTTATCCATGTATTTTTAGAATTGTTTCATGCATCACCCGTATTTATTTTTTAAAGCACACACAAGCTTCTAAGTTAGGTGGTGAATTAGCGATCCGCCCTATGACTATTGGTCGTGGTTCGGATGCGTGAAAAACCGAACTCATTTCGAGTGCCTGCTTGGTAATGGTGGGTAGACGTACCTTAACTATTCCTTGCAACGCCCCCATACTGTCTTTACGAAGAACGTCACTGGGCAGATATGAGACCCTTTTGAGACCAGGTAGAAAACCTACCCATGATCACATAATGAATAGAACCCGTCCTTAGGTTGTATGTGCTATTTTTATTTGCATCAGGGCAAACCCTTCTTGAAGCATCTTGACCTCAAGACTGGTGGGTGACACAATGACCGTCACTCAGAAAATTTTCATTGTAGAGTTTGGGCAAGAATCAAGATTCTTGTTTCATCATACAAGAGTTACGACCATATTGTCACCCTCGAAGGGCGAGTTCTTCATATAGTTTACATGTTCATACATTTATCATGCATGTACCTGGTTAAAGATAGGTTCCCCCACACAAGCTGTGCTACACGCAAATGAAGAAAGATAATAGAAGCAAAGAAAGTTGTCGGAGAGAGGCTCATTGTCAAAAGGAAGTAGAGAGCATCGAGGTGAAGTAGCTAGAATCGATCTGCTTGAACAAGTGTAGAGCATCAAATGGAAAGGGAATGTCTCCGCACGGTTTTACGTGTGAGAACACCGCTCGTCCATGTCCCATTGAAGCCGCACCTCTCCTTTTCGTCACGAACAACCACAATGCTTTCAGTCATCAACTTATGACAACTTTTATTCTTGGTCAGTTGCCCTGATAATTGTTCATCGCCTCCGTATTTTTCAATGGCACCAAATAAACTGCTAGCCTTCTATGCATGGTGCATTAGCCTTCTTTGAAGTTACCCCAACCGTGAGCTCAATTCCAGTTCAGCAGCACAAGATGTGGAAAAAAAAAAACCGAAAAAAAAAACCATGATTCGACACTGAACTTCTACGTTGCAGAGCTCTCTCTGTAGAGATTTGTTTGTGGATCTGCCAGTGGGGAACGCAAGAGGGGGTGTAGTAGTTTCATATGCTTTAAAACTTTCTCTCACCAAAGGGCACCAGCAAAACATTGTAGTAGCCAGAAGAGTGAGACCTGGTCTGAAAATGTTAGCAGTCATCAAACTTCAATGTGGCAGAGCTCTCTCTACAAAAATCCGTTTATGGCTCTGCAAGTTGGGAATGCAAGAGGGGATTTATTAGTTGCATATGCTATAAAAATCTCTCATCAGTTTCAGCACAAAGACACTGTAGTAGGCGGAAAAGCCAGAGCTGAGCTAGAAAACAGGAGCGGATATAGAAGTTCATCGTGGCGAGCTCTCTCCACGAAATCTGTTTGTTGCTCTGCAAGTGGAGAATCCAAGAAGGAATGAAGTAGTTTCAGATCACCTACAAGTTTCTCCTACCAAAGTGTCGCATTAAAACACGGAAGTAGGGAAAAGAGACAGACCTCGGCTGAAAAATAGGAAGAAGATTGAAACTTCGACAGAAGCGAGCTCCCTCTACGGTGTGTTTGTTTGCTGCCGTCTGTGAGGGATTGAAGAGGAGACAAAGGAGTTTCATATTCATTAGTTTCTCCTCCAATAAAAACAATGCATCATTTCACACATTGACAAGTGATAGCGCCGCATGATTCTATGTCTGCCAAGATTACCTAGTCATGTTGGAAGGTTTCCAACAATCTCATACAACCGCAAAGAACATTGGAAGAATGACATGATGTTGTGAAGATCATCGAAAGAATTGAGCGAGCTATGAAGAAGTAAAGGATTGAAGGTTTTGCCACGGATTCCAGAACTGTGAAGAGAGTTGAATCAGAAGATGACTCTCAATTGAGAAACCTCAGTTATTTTGCCTAGTCAAGTCTCGCTCAAGCATCAACTACTCCAATGTCTTTGCCAAAGATAGACATTCCTTTGCCATATGGGTTTATTTACCAAGATCCGCCAGGATTCCGCATTTTTGCTTGACTCTCGACAGATCCCATGCAACCACCGTTTTCTAGGTGGTATAATCCGGACAAGAGATGTGATGTCATGGTGGGGTCCTCGGCTATTTCAATTGAACAATTGCAAGAATCGAGTCCGGAAGTTGGTGAGCAAAAGACGAGAGGAATCTATGAAGGAGCTTGTCATCGATCATTTTGTCGCGAACATCCTCGAATGACGAGTGATTGAAATTGCTTGACAAAACAGAGATATTGCCAAAGAGGCCGATCTAAGAAAGGGTTAAACTGTCAATCATTTTTGTTATGGATTTTGCCATCTTGCATTTTGTTTTGGGGTCACAACTCATCCTTGAATGAAACATGTCTTTCCTTTGTCTTCCCGTTGTTTTGAAATCAAGAGATGCTTCTTTCAAAGGGTATTTTTACAAAATATTTTGATCAAACTCCAACATACAAAACTAAAGCTAATTAATCCCGAACATTAAAAGTATTTTGATTGCAAAAATGACTTGATGCTCGAAAATGGCATGAGGTGACCAAACAATTTTGAACTCATACCTCCCGAAACCGAACCACACATCATATAGCTAAGTTTTAGCAAAGATGCATAATGACATGTAGTGGATTCAATAGTTATGGACTCGTGAGTCATGATTCTTACAAGTCCCAATCATTACACCGATGAGGTCAAAATTTATCGGTTCTAACCGACCTTGCTTGAAATGAGAAAAGGCCATCTTTGATATCCCTTCACTTTCTAAAGATTATATCCCTTGTAGTCCCATTTTGAGTCTCGGTAAAATATTTTCTTTCAAAAAGAAACCCGACTAGGATCACACCCCACACCGGGGGCAATGAGAGATATGTTATTAGGAAGGATGAAGACACCGATAGAATCAATGATAAAAGAAAGGCTTAGAATGAAAGCCCAATGATTGAGAAAGGGAGAACAAGAAAAGCCATAGATTGAGGGACATCCAAGAAAACTTGGAGGAAGGTTATGTAAAAGCAAAAAAAGTGGAAATGAAGGAGAATGCCTATCAATTCTAAGAGGGGCAAAAGAGGTTTCAATGGAAGAAAGACACAACAAATGCCAAAAGTCAACACCAAAAAAATCAAGTTTCATGTCTTTCGGTGTGTCTAGGATAAAGCCTTTAGTGTCTTCAAAATTTTTTAGATTCATTATTCATCGTGAGATAAAGTTGGATTAGCATTATAACCTATGTTAAGAGAATTCTGAATTTGATATTAACAAGGTTATATGTCACTTTCTCTACAATGACAATAAGAAAAAAGTTGATGAATAGTTGATATTGATCCTAGGGCTTTGAAACCCTCAAACACCTTTTGAGCTTTTGAAATTCCTTTTTTTTTCATAGCCACGAACCATAGCCTACATTACGTGCTTTTAAAAGCCCTTTTTGATCGGGTAAGCAATTTGAACCGAGAAATGGCGCTCTCAAAACTTGAAGAGCTTTTCCATAAGAGTCGTGGCTTAATGGATTAAGCTACTTATTATTATGCATGCTGATAAAATTGGTGCCTGAAAAAAGAAACAATCTTTCTTGATGAATTCTCAAGTTTTGACTTGAGCCTTTTGTTTTCCTTGAAATTCACGAAGGTCACCTCATCGCAGACCATCAAAAGATATACCCAAGATCAAAGATTAAAATTGACACAAAGAACCATGAAAGAAGTCATTTTAATCTTACAATGGGTCATTTCTGTTTTCAAAATACAAGACAATCAAAGGACTATATCGAATAGTGTATGTTGGGTCTTTGACCAAAAAGCTTGATTTTCAAAAGATCTTTTCCAAAACCGATATCTCTTTGATTTCATTTCAACAATTAGACTTGAATTGACATGATCTTTGAAATATGAGAGTTGATTCCAGAACAAGAAAGATTGTTAAACAGAAGAACATTGATCAAATTTGCAAAATCCCCGATAGAAATGACATCAACATTTATCGATACTCCTTGAAAAATTGACCATCTGGGGCCAATACAAAGGATCCCGAGAAGGAAAACAAGCAAGTATTCAGATCACTGGGCAAAGAAAGAATCGAACGATGAGTCGGTGAAGTCCATCAAAGTCATTCTTGGCGATCACAAAAGCCATTTGGTTATAGACGGAGAACGAGCATTCAAATCATTGCTGGGGGCAATGTTGTTCAAAGATATGTCCATGATCTAGTGAACCCCGTCAACAATCGGGAAAGCAAAGATATACTTGAAGGAAATCTTTATATCATCACCTTTTGAAACATGGCTATCAACCGATGTGGGCATACAGTTGCATTTGAATGAATATTGAAAAGATGCACACCACCAAAACCGATCAGGGAATAATGTTGCACTTGAAGGACAATCTCATTGTCATCCTTTGAAACATGGTTATCGACAGATGTTATCACACAACTTCATTGAATGAATCTCGAGAAAGGCACCCACCCCGAAGACCGTACCGTGGGGACAATTTGTTTTGAGGCCAAATGCGCACTTCACCGCATGAATATGGGTGATTAAACATCATTGATAATGCCAAATCATTCTTTGGCATAAAGCCGATTTGACAAGCCGCGAAGAACTCATTGAGGAGAGCATCCGGAATGCAACAAAGAGCCTTTTACGGCAACTTATGAGATCCATGTCTCGGATGACTTGGCGTTTCCAAGAAGGTTGAAAAGTATTGTTTCAATTGGAGGCAAGTTCATGACTGGTTGACCATCTTGATGGGTGTTGGCAAAACACACGCAACACCACACTTGGAGGTTAAACACCAAATCGATGACGATTCTTGAGAGAATCTAGGAGATGGATGATTTGATCAACTCCTTTAAGATGAGTCGAGCAACACCACACTTGGGGGCGAGTTAAGGTTGATAAACAACAAGAGCAAGAATCGTCATAGACAAACTCTAGGATGGGCACTCGCACTTCCACTGAGTGGATGGCTAGCACATGAATGAGCCAAGGCATCGAAAGAACCAATAAAGCTTTGGAATGCAAACAAAGGCACCCTATGACGACGGATCATCAAAGGGGGGACCTATATTTCGAATCGTAAGGATGCATGCATGTCATCTAACGTTAAAACATTACACATATTTTTTATTTTGTTTTGTTGCAAGAAAAATCCTCAATGTAGTTCAACAAGATTGGGGACCAAAAAAAAAAGAGAAGAAAAAAAGGGAGAATCATTGAGCCGATAATAACAGAGAATCATGGTTGTGACCTTGGAACGGGAAGAAGATGAGATAAACCTTCTTCGTTAGGAAAATCTCAAAGAAATGAAAAGATCAACCTTGCAAATGAAGCATCGAGTTTTCAAACCCCGTGATCAAGAATTATCAAGAAGCACCAAGTTTTCTCGGCCCTTCTTCTATCATCCCTTCAGACTTCGCCAGGTAAGTCCCATTTTTCACACTTGTCACATCACATCTTTCATTTGGGTAGGTCACCCATAACAATGAGACCATTTCACATTTTTTCTATCCTCCACCTGGGTAGGTCACCCATAACAATGAGACCACTTCATATTTTTTCTACCCTCCACCCGGGTAGGTCACCCATAATAATGAGACCACTTCACATTTTTTCTCATCTTCCATCTGGGTAGGTCACCCATTATAATGAGACCACACTTCACATTCTTTCCATTTGGGTAGGTCACCCATCATAATGAGACCGCTTCCATATTCTTTCCACCTGGGTAGGTCACCCATTACAATGAGACCACTTTTTACACATTTTTTTTAGTTCTAGTTGAATGAGGTCGCCAGATGGGATCTCATGTTGGTTCTGGTTAAAGGGGATCGCCGCATGGGATCTCGAGTTAGCCCAACCACACACGGATAATGGTTCTCGGTTAAAGGGGATCGCGATGGGATCTCGAGGGTTAGCCCAACCACACACAGGATTTTTGGTTCTCCGTTAAAGGGGATCGCCGGATGGGATCTCGAGTTAGCCCAACCACACACGGATAATGGTTCTCGGTTAAAGGGGATCGCCGGATGGGATCTCGAGTTAGCCCAACCACACACGGGATTTTTGGTTCTCGGTTAAAGGGGATCGCCGGATGGGATCTCGAGTTAGCCCAACCACACACGGGATAATGGTTCTCGGTTAAAGGGGATCGCGGACGGGATCTCGAGTTAGCCCAACCACACACAGGATTTTGGTTCTCGGTTGAAGGGGATCGCTAGATGGGATCTCGAAGTTAGCCCAACCACACACAGGATTTTTGGTTCCCGTTAAAGGGGATCGCCGATGGGATCTTAGGTTAGCCCAACCACACACGGGATATTGGTTCTCGTTAAAGGGGATCACGGACGGGATCTCAAGTTAGCCCAACCACGCAAATTTTGGTTTTGGTTCAAGGAGATCGCCGATGGGATCTCAAGTTAACAAAAAAAAAGAGAAAAAAAAGAGAGTGAAAGAAAGAAAGAAAGAAGAGGAAGAAAAAAAAAGAAGAGAAAAAGAAACATTTAGAGTTTTTCTTTACAAAGCTTACTATGTGAAACATTGAGGAGTTTTTCTTCGTAAGCATTGTAAAGAGGGGGCATCTGTTGCTACCCAATTTTTGACCCATGTTTTGATAAATTTTCAGAAAAATCCAAAAATAGCGAAAAACATTGAAAATCCAAAAAAATACATTTTTAATACATTTGCATTGTTTTTAGCATTTTTAGCATCGTCTCAAAAGAATTTAAATTTTCAAAGACATTTGGAACGCGTTCAACTTTAACGCGTTATTTTTAAAATCATTGATTTTCTTCATTGAGTCGACATTGATATTTGATCGCTTTTAAAAATACAAAAAAATAAGAAAAATCAAAAAACAATTTAAAAAAAAAGAGGAAAAGAGAAGGAAAGGAAAAGTTGAGGGATTAGTTTGAAAACCTAGCAAAACCTTTCCTATAAATACCAAGTTACACTGATTTTTTTGAGGGGGGGCAATTTTGACAAATAAAAAAGGGGGAGAGAAACCCTAAACCTATCTCTTTCACACCCAGCCGCAGCCGCCCACCCGTAGAATTTTTTCTTCTCTCGCACACGCCTCCCCGTGGCCTTCATTTTTCTCGATCCGGCTGGTTCCACCTCGCCCCTCCATTTTCCCCTGCCAAAAAAAAACCTCACGATCTCACCTAAGGCAGCAGCCGCCAGCCTTCCCCTACCCCGGTTTTGATTTTTTCATTTTCTTCTCTCCACACCGTTTTCCCCCATCTTCTTCTCCTTTTCCAGCCAACAACGCATCCCCCTCCCATTGCAACAAACCAAGGCACCCACAAGAGACCACCCTCACAGCTCCAACCCCCTCAGGCTTTTGATTTTTTTTCTTCCCCATAACAGCACTGTAACCCCATCTTCCTCCCCTCTCTCCCAGCCGGCTTGCCTTTCTTTTTCACCCGTAGGAGCCAACAGCGCCCTCCTCCAAGCAGTGCCGTCCACATCCGGCCACAGACCAGCCTTCAGCAGCCCACAGGCGGCTCCCCCCTCACCGATCGTCTCCTTCCTCAGCAACCTACCCTCCTTCATCCGACCAACCCCTCAGCGGCGTCTTCTTCTATCTGCGATCTCTTCAAATAGCCGACGACCCGCAAAGACACCACGAGCCGCCCCCTTGTCTCCATCGACCAGCTCTCCCTTTACACGATCGGCCGCGCAAAGCTCATCTCCACCACGGTTTCAGAGGCCACGGACGACAGCCACCGGATCAGAGGAAGGAGAAGACCGAGAACCAGCAACCGCCACTGCTACCACCAGGAGAGATCTCAACGTCGCCGCCCCTTCCGCAGAAGACCGCCACCACTAGATCTGCCATTGGCGTGCGTAACAAACCGAGAGGAACGGATGACAGAATTTTTTGAGCAGATCTAAAAATAATAAACTAAAATCGACTGGTGTGCGTTTCCTTTCTTGTTCTCGCAGGTCGCCGGCGGTTGAGGAGGACAGAGGGGTAAGGAAGCATTCCGAGCCCCCGTTTTTTGAGTTTCCGGCGGCGCGTGAGCCCACGCGCCGCCGTGGGCGGCGGTGGCGCGTGGAAGGACGCGCCGCCGCTGTTCACACGGGTCCGAAGGTTTCCCGTGACCGTAAAGGATTTATAGGGGTTGTTTTGTAATTTTTAAAGTGTTTGATGTAATTTTTGTTTAGTTGTTGAATTTTTATAATTTGTAATGTGGATGTAAAAGAAAAAAGAAAAAAGAAAAGAAAAAGGGAAAAGAAAGGAAAAGAAAAAGAAAATATAGTGGAAGTGTATGCGTGTGTTTGTATTTGTTTTATGTATTATTTTTTTTATAAACAAAATTGCAAAGATTAAAGAAGAATTTAATATTTTGATTGGATCACGGTCAAGATTTATTAACTTACATGTAAGTTGTATTTCTAATATCCGATGAAAAGACAATTATTAAAACTTCTTTAACACGTCAAAGCCACGGCGACTTACCTTAGGTAGGGTGCGTTAGGGGTGCTAATACCTTCCCTAACCACAACCAGCTCCCTTACCCGCGAATCTCTCGACAAGACCAAGACATCCGGTTTCCTAGTAGCCTTGAATAAATTACTAGGTGGCGACTCCAACAAACCAATCAAATCAAACGCAACAACGAAAAATCGCTGCCCGATGCCGCCCGCCGATTTCGACGTGCGACAACCATCACCGATTGGATTTGATTAGTTCGATTGAGTTAGGAGAAACTTTAACCTTTCGAAACTTTTGTTTAAATTAAGTTAGCAAGAATGAAAAAAATAGAAAGTGTGGTGGTTTGATTCGTGTCACCCGACTTTCACTGAGATTAGGGCACCCAAATGATAAAATTTAAGATTGGGTTCTTTACAAAGATTGTAGGTATGGATGTTATTTTTCAAACAATATTGACCTCGCGTAATTTGTAGTTATATAACTCCAGATATGGACTGAAAATGGAAGAAGAGCCAAACTGTCTCCTACTGGACAGATTGTGTTGAGAACTATAACGAATAATTTCAAGGGTGTTAAGGGCAAAATTGGGCTTTCTATCCTTCGCAGTAGCATTGTATAACCGTGTCTTACCTTTCCAAGGAGTCAAGCCATAGTTAAAACCGAAGTCTATAACTTTACTTACGAATAAAATGGTAAACAGTGTTCTCGAAAGAAATTTGATCTAGGAAGTGTAATGTGGTAGTTGAAGGAAAATAATCGGAAAATGAAATTAAAACATGGCGATGAATTCATGTGAATGAGATTGCAATAGTATGAGAATGCACATTATGATAAAATTGTAAGAGGGTACTGATTGTATCTCTTGATTCTCAAACAAGAGATGTCTGGAGCGGGTTGTCAGTAGTTAAAGGGACTCGGTTGATTGGGGAAACAGATAGATGCATTGCACCTTGTCTTTTCAATTTGTGTAAACTTATTGATAAATTTATTGTTTTATTGCTTTGATAAATATTAGAATGAATATGAGTACCTTACGTACATTGACGTGTATCAACTAGTTATAATATAATTGGAATGGATACGAATACCTTACATACTTTCCAAGAATTCTAGTGAAAAGGATTATGCATGAATAGAAGTATCCTTCAAAATATTAGTGGAAAAAGAAATTGCGCAGAGCAACTTATTATTTAATATCGAATTTGATTGATAACCAATCAATACATATAAAAAAGAACAGCATCGATCCTAGACGAAAATGTGAGAATAAATTCGAAATTAAACAAAGATCCACTGATTGTCCATAAACTAGAAGGACGCAAACATGGAATAGAATTTATCAGACGTGGAAACCTAACTTGCTGCAACAAAGTTTGGCTTCAGCGTTTGGTGCTATTCTGATGTGGTTTCAAGTAGGTCTTGATCATACGAAAAGGACTCCTGCATTGTTAATAAATTAGTTTGCTGAGCATGAAAAATGAATACAATAAAAGTAGTAGTTATGGAAGATGATATTCAATAATACCTTATTATATATTTCATGCCATTGTTTATTCAATTCTCGACTTCTTACGGCTACGAGCTGATCCCTCCTCCATTCGAGATTTTGATTTTCTGTTATTGCAATCATTTGTGTTATGAGAAATGTTGAGAGGTTTTTTTTTTTTATAATAATAAGAGGAGATGAAAAGAGGCCTTACATGTTATCGTTGAGTTGAGTACTTTCGTCCTTCTTCAGAAATTGCTTAAACCACTTCACAGAATTTTTGGCATATCGTTTCAAGTTGTTTTCGTAGTCAATGTAGAAGAGACCAAACCTTGAACCATAACCGGATCCCCATTCAAAATCATCCAAGAATGACCAAGCAAAAAACCCCTTGACATCGACACCATGGTCACTGCAAAAGTCAAGTTTTTAGAGCAGATCGGACTGAGAAAGAAAAAACTAGGACTGTTTGAAAAAGGAAGCGAGAACATGAATTTGGAAAGAGCAAACTCACTTGATAGATTTCAGAACATTGTGGAAAATGCCTTTATAATATTGCTCTCTTATGGCATCATGGAGGGCTTCCTCTAATGACGAGGAATTCACGTCATCAACTCCTAATTAAAAAAAACCAACAAATCAGTAAATCAGAGCTTCTTGACAACTATAACCATAAACACACGAGGGTTGTTAACTCTGTTCTTACCATTTTCAGTGATATATATTGTTGGATTTTCATACGCGTCCTTTATGTAATTCAAGAGATGACGAATACCTTCGGGATAAATATAAAGCCAACTTGAACCCGCCTGCGAGTTTGATTTATATATCTCAATACCAAGGGGAAAAACAGAAAGATTCTACATATCAATTACTAATTTGTTGAAACAAGAATGAAGAATCACATTCACCTGTGGGCCTATTGGGATTCCATTTCTCTCCCCTGTACGTAAAATAATATATATCAACATAAGTGAGAAAGTACTGTAGAGTTTTAGACCTTGTATTCTTCTTACTCTGAGAGTTTTTTATCATTTAATTAACAAGTAAATAAATATTTCACCTGGCCAGTTAACACGAGCATCTTCCATAAACCCAATATTTTTATAGTCAACATCCTCAACATTCTGAGCATAGTATGTCGTGTAGTAATTGACCCCAATAAAGTCATAAGATCCTCTCAGCATCTTGGATTCCTCCTCACTGAATCTAGGCAATCTTCCTCCAACGTAGTCGTGCATATTCTGTGGATAGTCACCTTTAGTTAGAGGATCCATGTACCTGCCAAAAACATAGAATTTAAGATCCTGGTTTCTTCTCCATAGAATTTAAGAATCCAAATTAATTAATGTTTGAAATTATTATATTATCCAAATCAGCTAGCAATGTTGGGGATTCCGGCTCCCCATGCGCGGACCGGTGGTGTACTGGATATTTGCTCATAGGAGGCTAAAGCACACCGACACAATATTTAACGTGGTTCGGCAAACCGCCTACATCCACGGGAGAAGCCATTGAATTATATAGGGAGAGAACAAGATTTACAACAATAGAGGAGGAGGAATCATCCCCTCTTTGGCAACTCTCAACCTCACTTTATTTCTCTCTTTTCGGTCTGCAATGGCAGCCTCTTACTGGCTGCCTTGGCAGCCCACTCTCTCCTACATCTCTCACATCTTTGGCTCTACTTTCCTTCTCTTAACTCTCTCATTTTGCTCTCTAACATATGCCTCTATTTATAGGCATCCATGGCAGCTCCTCTTACTCTTTTGTCAATAATGGTGGCTGCCAAACTTACCAAACTTTGACATTAGACAATGGTTGTTGGCTGCCACCAACAACCCACCATTGCAGCCATCTTCTTTGACAATGGCAGCCACATAATTGGCAATATTCCAACAATCACCCCCTTTGCCATTTATGTGGGCAATTGTTCTCTTGCTTTTTCAAAGACACGCTTGCATCCCGCAGCTCTTCCAAGCTTACCATTCCGAGAGCGTCTTTGGCCAAGTTTCCTGTACTTGCCAAACCTTTCAATCACGTAGTCACCCAAGCACCCCTTTGCTCACTCCAAAGGATCACTTCAACCAGATGGTTTGTCACATCTCATCCGAAGAGTGTTAACGCTTGTCTTCGGAACAACATTCCCTTCAAGCATATCAACCATACTTGGCCCGGAATGATTTATCAAGCCTTACACCAAGGCTTACAACACCCCCTCAAACGGATATTTCCAAGTGCGACAGTCATTGAGTATTTCAATGTGATCACGAGCAATGTGATCACGAGCTCACCACTCTTCCAAGAGTCTACTCATCCTGGAGTTGCGTCGCGCCTCTCGTTCCACCGTAGGAACCACGCCTTACTTCTCCGTGAGTCTCCCGCTCTTAGTCTCAAGAGTTCAGGTAGCTCTCCACCTTTAACCATGGGGGCAGCCCATTAAAGTTGATCCATCTCTGTCTTCATACTCTGAGTATTACAATGCCATTACCGAGCTCACCACCTTGACAAGAGTTAACTTGTTCCCGGAACCTGCGCATGCCCTCTACTCCTTCATAGCAGTCGCGTCTTAATGCTCCACAAGTCATCCACTTATTGTCCAAGGCAAATGTCTTCTAGCTCATTGATCTTTAGCATGGGGGCAATATCCATGAAAGTCAATCCTGCATTTGTCTACATACTCATCATAGCCTCTTTATTGGCTATACACTTGTCCACTTATATCCAGCCATCACATTGGCTCGGGGTGTTCTCGTAATTGGGCTCCTATCATGGCCCTCATACCTTCTCCTGAGGTGTCTCTGCCTGTCGTCATGAGACGGTCTAAACTTGGACTCATATCATGGTCCTCACACCTTCCATCCGAGGTGTCTCCGCCTGTCGTCATACGGCGGTCTGTATTTGGGCTCGTTTCATGGCCCACACACCTTCTGCCTGAGGTGTCTCCGTCCGTCATGAAGCGGTCACATCCTCCTTCATCGGGGATGTCTCCGGTGGCTCCAAGATTCTCTACCACCATGTGGACTTGGGAGAGATCACCGCCACCGATCACATAGAAAGAGAGAGTTGCGGTGCACTCTTCGCAATCCTCCATCTCATTTTCTATGTTTGGAGCTTCTATGCCTTTCTCGCTTGATAGCTCCACCCACACCAACTCTCTTTGGTGTCTTCGCCTTTCATCGGCGGTCGCACCCCCTTAATTAGGTGCTTCGCAACAGCTCATCTTTCCATCCTAGCATGCATTGGAAAGGTCCTCGCTTGTTGCCTTTATCAAGAGCACAAGAGACTTCCTGTTGTATAACTTTTTCACACAGTCTCTGCTCTGAGCTTCATCTGGGAACTCTTCTTCTCCTTGCATCTGTTGTCTCATTATAGTACCTCGTTGGATCCTACGGGTACTCCTGCACAATCTCCGTGTGCTCTCGTGCAATTTCGGTTCTCCAGATTTCTCCCTATTCTTTGCTTTTATGTTTGACAGCTCATCCTGTCACAACATCTCGTCCAAGTCAAAATAGGGTGCCAATCTTTATCCCTTGTTGTATTTCTCTTCCATTATCGGGGTCTTCATTAATTCTCCCTTCGAGAAATTACGGTCACCGAATCTAACTTCTTTGGAGAAATCACCACTCCATCGATCCTTGAACATACGAACCCCACTTGTTCTCGTGTGCCGTCATCTTGCTAGTCTTCAACAGTTTCATTACAAACTGTTACATATACAAAAATAGTACCGTGTGGATGATCCTTCAACTAAGCAAGTTCCCGGAAAGATTTGGAGGGGTCACACTTGGTCCCGCTTTAAAACCCAATCTCCTAGACAGAACTTCTTAGAACGTATCTATCCACCGTACCGCTTTTCGTATATACAACCATTTGCTAGCTTTGTTGCGGCTTTCCTTTACAAGTGATCTGGGTATCCTGGTTTTATACCCGATTTCTCAACATCCGGCGAGACTACCAGTTCTTAGATTCATCAAGATTGGTCTTCATCAATTTCCACTCTCCACCTCAAATTGTCCACATGATCGGGTGTCCAAGAGTGTCCCAATTTTGCCTTCCATCATGGCAACTAAAAACTTCCCACTTAGCAGTTCAACACATGTAATTGGGTAAACATGTGAGTCTTCTTCTTCTTCATCATCTCCATCGACCACCATGATGCCCTTCAGATGCCTCCTAATCGGGCAATCTCTTTTATTAATTCACCACCGCCATTTTTTTGGTCTCAAATCTCAATGATCGAACCGTACCATTGCATCCGAAATGATTAAATTAGCTGGAAACAAGTCTGAAATCGTCCAAATCGCATTTCAGACGGCTAAGATTTGATCAAAACAATTCTGGCCTGATGAACGGCTCAGATTCAATCTCGAGATCCAGTTGCACATAGGATCAGCTACGCTGGATCCTATCCCTCGGCTCGCGGCTCGGCTCCATTCGGCTCGGCTCAACTCGGCCTCGACTCGCGGGCGATGACGTGGCGGGTGGTCCCACACCGCCGACGTCATCTTATCCGGGCCAGTCACGTGGGTCGGGTCAACTGGTATTCGGGTCGGGTCAACTCATCCGGGTGAAGAAGACGCGTGGGGCGTTTCGCGCGCGTGCGTACGCCTTGCCGGAGAGTGATGGAGAGTGCGGCCATGTCGACGTCCGATTTTGACGCCGTTTTCACCGGTGGCTTCGTCTCGGCCTCCTCTACACAAGTGGTATGGTCAAAACACCATTTGGAGAACTTTCATTTTTGAGCAAAAAATCAAACACCACTTAAACCATCAGCTCTGATACCAATTGTTGGGGATTCCGGCTCCCCATGCGCGGACCGGTGGTGTACTGATATTTGCTCATAGGAGGCTAAAGCACACTGACACAATATTCCAACAAGCAAAATGCTTACCATCCAAGCATAAAATCAAGGCTTCGTTTGGTTGCCATCCGATCACTTTCACTAGTTGAGTAAGGTTCAAACCAATGAGAAACGAGGGTTATCCCAATTTTACCTCCTTGACACGTCTGACGAGATTTTGTCAATGATAAAATTAGCACGGCCACACAGGAAACTTTGGTGAAATATGTTATGAAACGAACCACAAATTAATTATAGCTTTTGAAACCTGATACTTTTCCTTGTATACTTTCACAGCCGTTGCATGAGCAAGCAATAGATGATGGGTTACAATGTAAACCTCGGTGGCGCCAGAGATTTTGGGTTGGCCTGGATAATTCTCCAAAGTCGAAATTCTGCCGGGTGCCAATGTGCCCGTGTCATAGCCATTGACGCTAAACATAAAAGGCTCATTTAAAGTGATCCAGTGCTTCACTCGGTCTCCAAATCTTTGGAAGCAAAGCTCCACGAAGTCTCGGAAATCGATTCTATATGAGTTTTGAAATTATTAGATTGAAGCATGGAGGATTTAAATTAAAGTGAGATGTTTATATAATATGAATATAATTACTTACAAAATATTAGGGCTCAAGAAACCACCATATTTGTCCTCAATTGCTTGTGGAGTGTCCCAATGAAAGAGAGTTACATAAGGCTGTATACCTGTACATTTCAAAGCAAAATTAATATGAGAAAACTAAAGTGCATGTGAAACGTTTTGTATGAGAGTTTGGAAAATGCTTTTCAAATTTTCGAAATTCAAGCCAAGTAAGATTGCCCCTGCATTTACCATGGCCACTTCAAGATTCTTATTTTTAGTCGGTAACATTATTATGAAACACAGTCATGGAGGAAAAGGAAAGGGTTATAACCATTTTTTATGAGCTCATCGATGAGATTGTTGTAAAACTGGATCCCTTCTTCGTTTATTCCAGCACTTAGTCTGCCATCTGATGAATTCAATTCGATTATTGAAAAATCAAAGTAAGGAAAAATGTGGGACTTCGAAATTCGAGACGCGTCCCATCCTCGTGAATTAAAAAGGAATGAGATGTAGGGTAAAAACAAAAGAAAACACTTACGTGGTAATACCCTAGACCAAGAAATAGAGAATCTGAAAGCATCCATTCCCATTCCCCTCATTCTTTGCACATCTTCCTATAACATTTTGTGTGTAAAATATATCAACAAGTGTAATGGTGATCAGATCCACAAAAGGCAACTAAAAGAAAAATAAGATGAACATCGTACCTTATAGCGATTATAGAAATCAACTGCCACCTTTGCATTGCTATGGTCACTTATCCTCTCTGAAATTTTTCAGAATTTGTTCTTAGATTCCTTTGAATTTGATAAAAATCATATTTACATCTTTAATTTGCACGCACTTTCTCCCCCTAACCCCAAAAGTCACCTTCTTTCTTTCCTTTTTCTCTCTTCTTTTGGATTTAATAGACAAATTAATACACTATGGTTTTAGGCAGGCCATCAACATGCTGGCAGGTGACTCCTTGAGAGATTTATATTCGTTGTTTTAGTTAGGAAAGCATTGTAACGAACTCCTGCATTGAATAAAGAGATACCTGGATGCTCCTCGATGAAGGTGTCCCATATATTCGGCCCTTTGCCTCTCCTGTTTGTTTCACCTTCAAACTGCATATAATTTAAACGTTATCAGAGACCAAACAATTGAGGCGTTTCTCTCTTCCACCAGAGTACTTGAAGCAATGTTGTACCTGGTAAGCTGACGAAGAAGATCCAAAAACGAAACCATCTGGGAAAGAATTACGACTCAACTGGGCAATACTTCCCATGATATACACTAAGTCTTTGTTGAACAGCCTTGCAGAAGAGCAATAAAAGCTTGAGCAGCACTAAAGATTGTTGGGTGATCAGAATAAAGAATGTATAGTGAGATAGCAGTGAAAAATAAATAAATGAACGTATGAAGTATGGATTTTGTAAGAACATCGACATGCCAGAGCCTATTTATAGGCATCATTTTGAAAGGTTATTCTCAACAACCAAGGATAATTGTGGTCAATTATTATTATTTGTTTCAATTGACCGATCAATGAAAATTCAATTTGGAACTTCTAATTGGATAAGGATATTTGTCATTTGAGGAATTCATGGTGTTCAAACAAGCTCCAAACTTAAGATTCCGTGCTCTAATTGCACTGTGAAGCCTAGCAATTGTACTTGAAGCTTGCTGAGAAAATTCAGCTACCGGATCGTCAACACAAGAATTTTCAACGACTTTAATTTTCTTGTCTGATGGCAATGAAGCCAAGCGAAAGTTGACGGGTTTCCAGCCCAAGAAGAGTTTTTAAATGATATGTTGACCTTTCGCATTCAGACATGAAGGATATTCCGAGCTACAAAAAAACATTACCAATCACGTGCTAGAAATTTTGCATGAAACAATTTTCATTTCCTGACGCTGAATCAGCCAAGTCAAGCACAATACATGATCTTTAACCAAAAGCCTAGGAGAGTAACCAATTACGATCAATCTCTAAGATGACCTTTCTTCAATCCCAAACTGACAGCCATCTCTAAATCGTGCAAGAAATGCTTTGAAGCGATCAACAAGTCATCAGCCTGGAATTCATTTGGCTTTGAAGCCATCAACTAGTCATCAGCCTGGAATTCAATTTTACAGCTGTCTGGAATTTATTTTCCAAGAAAGTTTATCCGCGCGAAAACTTCAACTTGATTAGGAGAAAGAAACTGCGTTTTGCTTCTATCGGAATTCAAGCATCCTCTTCAAGCCTCCAACGAATTCCTTAACAATTAGCGTTATTACATTACCATTTTTATCATACTATCCCCCATTATCTAGGCACGATTAAACACAGAATACAAATCACACCACAGTATAGTGCCTCAAGTTCACGTAATTATTGTCATTGTACTTCATTATTGAGATTTCCGAACATTTGCAAGATGCTTATAGACCTTTTTTTTTTTTAGTTGAAAGGTTGTCAGTAGGAAACCTGTAATTCTGCTACCATGCATTGCTCCATATACGAGGATTATAAATAGGAGCTGTATAAAATATATAGGTGTATCTTTAATTTATTTCTTTATAGTAATCGAGTAGAATTAAATTAAAAGAGCACCATTAAGAAGATAGTGACCGAAGGAATAAAAACTTACAACATAAGTATCTAAAAGAAGGAGCAAAAAAATGAAAATCAAACTAATTAGTCTAGTTCAAGATACGTTCAAGACTTCTAGTCTGATCAGAACCTGTGTAACTAAAGTTTCTAACTGGGAATTTCAACCAAAAGGCCAAACGTTGAATGGTAAGATAAAAAATCACATCCCAATTATAGACCTTGGACTCAAGATAACTCGATTGCGAACTAGCTAGATAGATCAATAAAAGTCTTTGCATAGAAGAATAATATCCCGACACTGAAAATTGCCTCTCATCGACCTGTACCATTCTTGAAGATTTTGTTTAGGGTCCCTAGATAGACAACTTATACACCAGAACCAATGCATGAATCTACCCTAAAAATTCCACGAAATAGTACAGTGATTGAATAGATGATTACTAGTCCAAATCTCCTCACAATAAAAAGGAAAACGAGCATCCTCATAATTAACAATCCCCCTCTCAGCTAAAAAACCCCTAGCGTTGAGACTAGCATTAAGCAGGAGCCATATGAACACATCAATTTTAGGAGGTGCAAAACCTTTCCAAAGCAAAACAAAAAAAGAAGGAGCCCCTGAAGCAGACATGCTATCTAGAAATTTGCAACACTGAATAAGTGTTGGAACTATCAAATTTACATGCCTTACTATCTTCACCTCCAGAAAAAACTAAACCACGCTCCACCCCTGCAATTAAAATTTCCCGCGTACAGAGCTCGCGAGACCTCAGATTCCTCCTCCAAGTCAAGCTCACCGAATTATCAATCGGGCTATACACATTTGCATGGCTAACTAATTGCTGCGGAGAAAGATTAAATAGTCTAGGAAATAAATTATGAAGAGGAGCTGGAGTACCTAGCCAAGAATCGATCCAAGACCAAATGTTACTGTCATCACCTACCTTGAACCCAATGCTTGAATTAAGTCGAATGGCTATGCTTTCTCTTGTGGAGAAAGTCAAAACAATGCCACGCCAGGTTGGAGAAAGAGAAACCGCAAACACAGGAAGCCCATTCTTGTGGCGTGCACGGCGTCGATTGGCAGATATGTCTCCAAAGTGTGTTGGAAAGGGGTTTTGGATTTAATCATAAAATTATGATTATAAGATTCAGGAGTCGCAACCTAGTATTATGGTCGTTAGAAAACCTAATGGTCTGCGAGAGTCCGGGTAAGGGATTGGTTGTGCAAGGGGAAGACGTATCACGCCTAGCACACCCTCCCTAAGGTAAGCTCCATTGTTATTTGATTGTTATTCTAAGTCGCATTTTTGTTCATTGGTCTTGTTTATATGCTCAATGCCTAGAATTCACCCCTATTTATAGAGAGTGGAAGAGGAACTTTTTGTTTTTATTGAGGACAAATCTTGGCCCTTGATTCAAGCGAAAAGATCCCAACCGTTGGATCAAAGGTGTCATCATGACTTGTAAAAATTCCTCAGAAAAGCTAGTTGGGTTGGCCATTTAGAGGCAACATCATGGCGGATGTAAGGGCAATAAACAGGCAAGATTTATGCTGGGGTATAGTACAATGTCAAGCCATCATTGTGGTGTATGGTTTGTTTGATTTGGTTGCGAGATGAAATGTTAAATGCCCCTGAAAAGTAGACACCCGAGCAGTTTTTTTGGGCAAGAAAAAAAAAGATGATGACTAGGATGGTTAACTTCACCGTTTGGATTTGATTAGTTCTAATTGAGTTAAAAGGAACTTTAACCTTGCTGAAACTTTTGTTTAAATTAAGTTAGTAAGAACAAAATAAATGGAAAGTGTGGTGGCTTGATTTGTGTTTAACCATCAAAAGCAAGCTAATTATGATTTAAATTGAAGAAAATGCTTAGCGTCTTTCCTTAGGCATGTTCAGCTAGATTATTGGTAAGGAAAATGAAATGGTAGACATGACGTACATGTGTTGCTGTTAAATGCATGACTTAATGAAAAAGTGAGGACTAGATTATGGGGGCAAGGAATGAGAAATAGAGGCAAGCCACTTATAAAAAGGACCTTGTGACAAATATGGATTCTAAAGAAGTTGGAAAGGCTAAATTGGTAGTAGAAACATGGATAAGTGATGATGATATATATAAACCTTAGGATATTAATGTAAAAACAAGTTAATAATAGGAAAAGTGAGATATTGGTTGTCCAATCCATGTATTGGGATCGAATGAGCTTTGGTCACCCAACTTCGACTAAGGTCGGGGCACCCAAATGATAAATTTAATATTTGTTTCTTAATAAAGGTTATAGATATGGATGTTATCTTTTAAAAAAAAACTAACCGCGCTTAATTTGGAGTTATAGAACTCTAGATAACGACTGAAAATGGAAGACGGGTCAAACTGTCTCGTACAGGACATATTGTGTTGAGTGCTATATATAACGGATAATTTCAAGGGTCTTAAGGGCAGAACTGGGCTTTCTATTCTTCAATAAAGTTGTAGAACCGTGTCTTACCTTTCCAAGGTGTCGAGCCACATTTAAAACCGAAGTCTATAACTTTACTTATGAATAAGATGGTAAACAATGCTCTCCAAAAAAAACTGACATAAGGAGTGTAATGATGTAGTTGAAGGAAAATAATCGAAAAATAAAATTAAAAGATGGCAATGAGTTCATGTGAATGAGATTGCAATAGTATAAGAATACTGATTGTGATAAAATTATAAGAGGGTATTCATTGTATCTCTTAATTCTTAAACGTAAGAGATACCTGGAGTAGGGTCATCGGTAATTGAAGGGACTAGGTCGGTTGGGGAAACAAATAGGTGCATCGCACCTTATCTTTTCAATATGTGTAAACTTATTGATAAATATTATAATTTATTGTTTTATTGCTTTGATAAATATTGGAATGAATATGAGTACCTTGCGTACATTGATGTGTATCAACTAGTTCGATATAATTGGAATGGATACGAGTATGTTGCATACATTGATATGTATAAACTTGTGATGATATTAATTGAATGAATAAGAGTACCTTGCATGCATTGGTATGGATCTAATTAATTATGATAATGTTTGAATGAACATGTGTATCTTGCGTACAATGATATGGATCAAGTTAGTTAGGATAATGTTTAAACAAACATGAGTACACTATGTGCATTTCTATGTATCAAATTAATTATGTTATTATTAGAATGGATGTGAGTACCTTGCTTACATTGATAGGTATTGAATTAGCCATGATAACTTTGGAATACACGTGATTATCTTACATACCTCGGTATGGATTGGGCATACAGAATCACTTGGAGATTATTATTATTTGTTTCGATTGACCGATCAATGAAAATTCAATTTCGAACTTGTAATTGGATAAGGATACTTGTCATTTGAGGAATTCATGGTGTTGAAACAAGCAACCGGATCGTCAACATAAAAATTTTCAACGACTTTAATTTTCTTGTCTGATGGCAATGAAGCCAAGCGAAAGTTGACGGGTTTCCAGCCCAAGAAGAGTTCTTAAATGATATGTTGACCTTTCGCATTCAGACATGAAGGATATTCCGAGCTACAAAAAAACATTACCAATCTCAAACTGATCTTTAACCAAAAGCCTAGGAGAGTAACCAATTACGATCAATCTCTAAGATGACCTTTCTTCAATCCCAAACTGACACCATCTCTAAATCGTGCAAGAAATGCTTTGAAGCGATCCACTAGTCATCAGCCTGGAATTCATTTGGCTTTGAAGCCATCAACTAGTCATCAGCCTGGAATTCAATTTTACAGCTGTCTGGAATTTATTTTCCAAGAAAGTTTATCCGCGCGAAAACTTCAACTTGATTAGGAGAAAGAAACTGCGTTGTGCTTCTATGGAATTCAAGCATCCTCTTCAAGCCTCCAGCGAATTCCTTAACAATTAGCGGTATTAGATTACCTTTTTTATCATTCTATCCCCCATTACCTAGGCACGATTAAACACAGAATACATTATTGAGATTTAAGCAAAATTATTCATAGTGTCTCAAGTTCACGTAATTATTGTCATTGTACTTTATTATTGAGATTTCCGAAATATTATGTAACGTGTGCTAGGATAGGAAATATTGTATTACTAATGTGTTGACTTGTCATGTGTAGTATGCTATACCGTAACACATATATTAAAATATCCAGTTTTTATCAAAACATTGCAAAAAACTATAAAACAAAAAAAAATATCATATTTTCATGCATACGGCCAAGTCTCTCGAAGGATAAAAAAATTATATCGTATTTTCATACAACAAAAAATCAAAATATATTTTAGCATGTATCTTGAGCTTTAATAACTAGTTTATTAAAGCCAGGAGAACTAGCTAGGTCAATATTTCAAAAAAACAAAAAAAATATATATTTTTTTTAGTATATGGGATTACAAACTTATACGTGAGACGTATTCCCGATATTAAATGGGTAGTTCTTTTATGTATAGACATTACAATGGTCGATTTACCCGATAAGATAAAAATCTTCATACCGAGGAGGACTTTTCTTCAACCTTAGGCGAGACCAATAATTAGAAAGCACGACAAAACCTTAGCTTTTATCGACAATCAAACAATACAACTTACCTTAGGTAAGGCATATTTGGGGTGCTAATACCTTCCCTTTACGCAATCAGTCCCCGTACCCGATTTCTAAGACCACTTAGGGTTTCAAGTGACAAAAATACTAGGTGGTGACTCCCATTCCCTCATTCCACTGACAAAAGACAAGAATTCCTTGCCTATCCCATTTTTCGATTACTAAAACCTAAAGTGGAGGCAATTTCACCGCGACGCCGCACATGTGTGGCAATATCAATGGGTCGCATTGGTATCGACAACTATTTATGGTGTGATTAGCTACTCCAAGTAAGGAGGTTAATAATGTCAAGGGTTCTTGACATCAGCAACTTTGATAATAAACTAGATATGACTAATAATTGATTAATTATTCCGGGGTAGGAATAGTAATGAAATCAATTGCTTGTATTGATATCGGCACTTGAATTGAATTGATTAGTCTAACCCAATATTTGAAGACTAATGATACCAATGAGATTCATTAGTATCAGCAATTACATTCCGAAAAATAGGAGAGAAAATATTGATTAATTATTCTGAAAGAATGAGATAAGATAATGATACCAAGAGAGGAATATCTTGGTATCAAGTGAGAATTGATTCATAAGAATACGGTGTTTGAAACTATTGAGTTGTGTTGAGATTTCCAAGATAAAATTATTATCGGCTATTATGGAAGGAGACCTATTGAATAAAATGATGTCAAGCCACACTATAAACCGAAATCTATAACTTTACTTACGAATAAAATGGTAAACAATGCTCTCCGATGAAAACTGATGTAAGGAGTGTAATGAGGTAGTTGAAGGAAAATAATCGAAAAATGAAATTAAAAGATGGAAATGAATTCATGTGAATGAGATTGCAATAGTATACAAATGCACATTGTGATAAAATCATAAGAGGGTATTGATTATATCTCTTGATTGTCAAACGAAGAGATGCCTAGAGTAAGGTCATTGGTAGTTGAAGGGACTAGGTCGGTTAGGGAAACAAGTAGGTGCATCGCACCTTGTCTTTTCAATATGTGTAAACTTATTCATAAAGTTCCGAATTTAATGTTTTATTGCTTTGATAAATATTGGAATGAATATGAGTACCTCGAGTACATTGATGTGTATCAACTACTTGATATATAATATGGATGCGAGTACCGGCGTACATTGATATGTATCAAACTTGTGATGATATTACTTGAATGAATAAGAGTGCCTTGCATGCATTGGTAAGGATCCAATTAATTATGATAATGTTTGAATGAACATGTGTACACCGTCGCACGTATGCGGCGTCGTCGGCGAAAACATCCACCCTCAAAATCTTATCTTATCTATAAAGTATCTGGCAAAACAGGGAGACAAGGTATTCTTGTCTTTTATTAGTGGAAAAATGGAATGGGAGACGCCACCTAGTATTTTGATCATTAGGAACCCTAACTGGTCTCAGAGATCGGGTACGGGACCGGTTGCGTAAAGGGAAGTTATTAGCACCCCAAATACGCCCTACCAAAGGTAGGCTGCAAGGTTGTTTTATTGTCTCGATAAAACCTAAGGTCATGTCGTGTTTTCTAGTTGTTGGTCCACCTATGGTTTAAGAAAAGTCCTCCTCGGTAAGGAGATCTTTATCTTATCGGGTAATTCGATGCCAACAAAAGAATTTAATATCGGAATACGCCTTACGTATAAGGTCGCAACCCCGCATATTAAAAGAAAACAAAATATTTTTTTTGGAATTTTTGAAATATTGGCCTAGTTCTCACGACTTTAATAAACTAGTTATTAAAGCCAAAATGCATGCTAATACATATTTTTGAAATTTTCTTTGTTGTATGAAAATACAATATGATTTTATTTTTTATTTTTTTGTTTTTGAGAGATTTGGCCGTATGCATGAAAACAAAACATTTTATTTTATTTTTTCTGTTTGGATGAAAACCAGGTATTTAAAACCGGATTTGTATCTTTACGGTATAAAAATACAAACCAATATTAATCAAAATGCAGTAAAATATTTGCGGAAAATCACAGATTCTTGTAGTTTCTTGTGTTTTCTCTCTCTGTTTCTGTGTTTTAGACTAACATGCGTCAATTCTTGTACAGACAGAGAAAGGAAATAAGCATACCTGGTTCTGAAGAAAGTGGAGCCTATGGTGGTGGTGGCTTACTCTGTTGTTTCCTTCGTTCTGGAAAAGAAAGAGCAGATGGTGGCTCAACTCCTCTGTTGGTGTTGCGTTTTCTGCCCGTCCTCGGTTCCTCTGTTAGTTTCGCCTCCTCTCTGTTTCTCTCTTATCCTGCTCACTCCCTCTGCCTCTCTCTTCTTTACACTCTCTTCCCACTGTTTTTTTGTTTCTGCTGTCTCGTTCTCCCCTCTCTTCTCTTTTTTCTCCCCCCCCCCCCTGTCTCGTACCTCCTTCCCCCTAGTCTCGTCCTTTTTCTCTCCTTTTATAGCCAAAACTGCATGCCTTTTTTTTTTTTATAATGAAAACGTTCGGGACCATTATTGCAGTGGTAAGGGTAGAGAGATAGTAGCTGTGAAATGTTCCCCATAATCAGCGGCATTTGTTGCTGAAACGGTTCCTGTTTGCTGAATCGGTGAATAGTGCCTCTGAAACGGCACCGTTTTGCCACTTTTAAATGATATTTCTGATTTGGTCCTTGGATATTTTTACAATTTTGTAATCAAGCCCCCCGGAAAAGTTGTAATTGGATCCCTTGATTGTAGCGCCTTTTCCGGTTTGTCCTTGGTTTCGGATTGTTTCAATTAAGTCCCTAATTGGACATCAAACTTCAATAATTATGCAATTAAGCCCCCGATTTGACCAAATTAACTCTTCAAAATTATAATTGGACCCCGGAACTTTAATTTCCTCCAATAAAAGCCTAAATTGACTTAAAAATCAATTTTTCTTACAATCCAACCCTCCATAAATTCAATTAAACCTTAGATAAAATTTAAATGAGTTCATAAACATCCGATTTTAGACTTTTCTTCCTCAACTTGAATTTTCTTTGTCAACAAGGCTTCCATCAGTCAAAAATATACTTGTCCAGTTTCAACCTTTTGTATTTTTGAACCTCCTCAACCAATTTTGGCCTTTTTTCGGCATTCCGAAGATCCTTTTCTCGCTCAAATTATTTTTTTTGTATTTTTTTATTTTTGTGTGGGAACCCAAAAATGGGTAACAACATGTACCTTCGGTACAACGATATGGATCAATTAATTATGATAATATTTGAATGAACAAAAAAAAATGATGGATAATTTTGGATCAAAGGGTTAAATTTAGAAGAAAAATTAAATTCACCAAATAATTAAAAGAAGAAACCACTAAAAGAATGAGTAATAATATTTTTAAAAAAATATCTAAGGATGAAAATGAAAACAATTAAAAGAATACAGAAGGGCAAGAAAAAACTTAAGAAACAAAAAAAAACAAGGATAAAATTGAAAAAAAATAAAAAAAACTAACGACAAAAATTATAAATAAAAAGAACATTGACCGTCACTGAAATAACCGCAACTAAGATACTACCCTGAAATCTTAAATGGCTAGTGCGAATTTTAGTGGAGAAAAGAGGGAAAACAAATTGTGAATCTAATGAGACAGAGAAATGAGGTTCTTAACCGGCAAATTCGGCCACTTTAGTACTATAACCGCCAAAATTGCTTATACCCCCTCCCCTTGAATTTAAGGATTATTTCAAAGAGACCCTACATTTTGCATCCTCGGGAATTAATTATGTTCCATGTCAAAGAATCATCTCAACCCAATAGCTTAAGTCGTTAGGGTGAGGTATCACGATATGATTTATATTATTCTCTAACATAGGTATTATTTATTTACTTTTCACTTGGTCTTGATAAATTTCAGTTTGACTATGCATTCCTCGAATTCTAGTGAAAAGGATTATGCATGAATAGAAGTATCCTTCAAAATATTACAGGAAAAAAGAAATTGCGCAGAGCAAGTTATTATTTAATATCGAATTTGATTGATAACCAATCAATACATATAAAAAATAAAAAATAAATACAAATAAATGTTATTATTACAACAAGAACAGCATCGATCCTAGACGAAAATGTGAGAATTAATTCGAAGACAAAGATCCACTGATGTCCACAAACTAGAAGGTCGCAAACATGCATGGAATAGAATTTATCAGACGTGGAAACCTAACTTGCTGCAACAAAGTTTGACTTCAGCGTTTGGTGCTATTCTGATGTGGTTTCAAGTAGGTCTTGATCATACGAAAAGGGCTCCTGCATTGTTAATAAATTAGTTTGTTAAGCATGAAAAATGAATACAATAAAATTAGTAGTTATGGAAGAAGATATACAATAATACCTTATTATATTTCATGCCAATATATGTTTAATCAATTCTCGACTTCTTACGGCTACGAGCTGATGCCTCCTCCATTCGAGATTTTGATTTTCTGTTATTGCAATCATTTGTGTTATGAGAAATGTTGAGAGGTTTTTTTTATAATAGTAAGAGGAGATGAAAAGAGGCCTTACATGTTATCGTTGAGTTGAGTACTTTCGTCCTTCTTCAGAAATTGCTTAAACCACTTCACAGAATTTTTGGCATATCGTTTCAAGTTGTTTTCGTAGTCAATGTAGAAGAGACCAAACCTTGAACCATAACCGGATCCCCATTCAAAATCATCCAAGAATGACCAAGCAAAAAACCCCTTGACATGGACACCATGGTCACTGCAAAAGTCAAGTTTTTAGAGCAGATCGGACTGAGAAAGAAAAAACTAGGACTGTTTGAAAAAGGAAGCGAGAACATGAATTTGGAAAGAGCAAACTCACTTGATAGATTTCAGAACATTGTGGAAAATGCCTTTATAATATTGCTCTCTTATGGCATCATTGAGGGCTTCCTCTAATGACGAGGAATTCACGTCATCAACTCCTAATTAAAAAAACCAACAAATCAGTAAATCAGAGCTTCTTGACAACTATAACCATAAACACACGAGGGTTGTTAACTCTGTTCTTACCATTTTCAGTGATATATATTGTTGGATTTTCATACGCGTCCTTTATGTAATTCAAGAGATGACGAATACCTTCGGGATAAATATAAAGCCAACTTGAACCCGCCTGCGAGTTTGATTTATATATCTCAATACCAAGGGGAAAAACAGAAAGATTCTACATATCAATTACTAATTTGTTGAAACAAGAATGAAGAATCACATTCACCTGTGGGCCTATTGGGATTCCATTTCTCTCCCCTGTACGTAAAATAATATATATCAACATAAGTGAGAAAGTACTGTAGAGTTTTAGACCTTGTATTCTTCTTACTCTGAGAGTTTTTTATCATTTAATTAACAAGTAAATAAATATTTCACCTGGCCAGTTAACACGAGCATCTTCCATAAACCCAATATTTTTATAGTCAACATCCTCAACATTCTGAGCATAGTATGTCGTGTAGTAATTGACCCCAATAAAGTCATAAGATCCTCTCAGCATCTTGGATTCCTCCTCACTGAATCTAGGCAATCTTCCTCCAACGTAGTCGTGCATATTCTGTGGATAGTCACCTTTAGTTAGAGGATCCATGTACCTGCCAAAAACATAGAATTTAAGATCCTGGTTTCTTCTCCATAGAATTTAAGAATCCAAATTAATTAATGTTTGAAATTATTATATTATCCAAATCAGCTAGCAAAATGCTTACCATCCAAGCATAAAATCAAGGCTTCGTTTGGTTGCCATCCGATCACTTTCACTAGTTGAGTAAGGTTCAAACCAATGAGAAACGAGGGTTATCCCAATTTTACCTCCTTGACACGTCTGACGAGATTTTGTCAATGATAAAATTAGCACGGCCACACAGGAAACTTTGGTGAAATATGTTATGAAACGAACCACAAATTAATTATAGCTTTAGCTTTTGCAAACCTGATACTTTTCCTTGTATACTTTCACAGCCGTTGCATGAGCAAGCAATAGATGATGGGTTACAATGTAAACCTCGGTGGCGCCAGAGATTTTGGGTTGGCCTGGATAATTCTCCAAAGTCGAAATTCTGCCGGGTGCCAATGTGCCCGTGTCATAGCCATTGACGCTAAACATAAAAGGCTCATTTAAAGTGATCCAGTGCTTCACTCGGTCTCCAAATCTTTGGAAGCAAAGCTCCACGAAGTCTCGGAAATCGATTCTATATGAGTTTTGAAATTATTAGATTGAAGTATGGAGGATTTAAATTAAAGTGAGATGTTTATATAATATGAATATAATTACTTACAAAATATTAGGGCTCAAGAAACCACCATATTTGTCCTCAATTGCTTGTGGAGTGTCCCAATGAAAGAGAGTTACATAAGGCTGTATACCTGTACATTTCAAAGCAAAATTAATATGAGAAAACTAAAGTGCATGTGAAACGTTTTGTATGAGAGTTTGGAAAATGCTTTTCAAATTTTCGAAATTCAAGCAAAGTAAGATTGCCCCTGCATTTACCATGGCCACTTCAAGATTCTTATTTTTAGTCGGTAACATTATTATGAAACACAGTCATGGAGGAAAAGGAAAGGGTTATAACCATTTTTTATGAGCTCATCGATGAGATTGTTGTAAAACTGGATCCCTTCTTCGTTTATTCCAGCACTTAGTCTGCCATCTGATGAATTCAATTCGATTATTGAAAAATCAAAGTAAGGAAAAATGTGGGACTTCGAAATTCGAGACGCGTCCCATCCTCGTGAATTAAAAAGGAATGAGATGTAGGGTAAAAACAAAAGCAAACACTTACGTGGTAATACCCTAGACCAAGAAATAGAGAATCTGAAAGCATCCATTCCCATTCCCCTCATTCTTTGCACATCTTCCTATAACATTTTGTGTGTAAAATATATCAACAAGTGTAATGGTGATCAGATCCACAAAAGGCAACTAAAAGAAAAATAAGATGAACATCGTACCTTATAGCGATTATAGAAATCAACTGCCACCTTTGCATTGCTATGGTCACTTATCCTCTCTGAAATTTTTCAGAATTTGTTCTTAGATTCCTTTGAATTTGATAAAAATCATATTTACATCTTTAATTTGCACGCACTTTCTCCCCCCTAACCCCAAAAGTCACCTTCTTTCTTTCCTTTTTCTCTCTTCTTTTGGATTTAATAGACAAATTAATACACTATGGTTTTAGGCAGGCCATCAACATGCTGGCAGGTGACTCCTTGAGAGATTTATATTCGTTGTTTTAGTTAGGAAAGCATTGTAACGAACTCCTGCATTGAATAAAGAGATACCTGGATGCTCCTCGATGAAGGTCTCCCATATATTCGGCCCTTTGCCTCTCCTGTTTGTTTCACCTTCAAACTGCATATAATTTAAACGTTATCAGAGACCAAACAATTGAGGCGTTTCTCTCTTCCACCAGAGTACTTGAAGCAATGTTGTACCTGGTAAGCTGACGAAGAAGATCCAAAAACGAAACCATCTGGGAAAGAATTACGACTCAACTGGGCAATACTTCCCATGATATACACTAAGTCTTTGTTGAACAGCCTTGCAGAAGAGCAATAAAAGCTTGAGCAGCACTAAAGATTGTTGGGTGATCAGAATAAAGAATGTATAGTGAGATAGCAGTGAAAAATAAATAAATGAACGTATGAAGTATGGATTTTGTAAGAACATCGACATGCCAGAGCCTATTTATAGGCATCATTTTGAAAGGTTATTCTCAACAACCAAGGATAATTGTGGTCAATTATTATTATTTGTTTCAATTGACCGATCAATGAAAATTCAATTTGGAACTTCTAATTGGATAAGGATATTTGTCATTTGAGGAATTCATGGTGTTCAAACAAGCTCCAAACTTAAGATTCCGTGCTCTAATTGCACTGTGAAGCCTAGCAATTGTACTTGAAGCTTGCTAATACATATTTTTGAAATTTTCTTTGTTGTATGAAAATACAATATGATTTTATTTTTATTTTTTTGTTTTTGAGAGATTTGGCCGTATGCATGAAAACAAAACATTTTATTTTATTTTATTTGTTTGGATGAAAACCAGGTATTTAAAACCGGATTTGTATCTTTACAGTATGAAAATACAAACCAATATTGATCAAAATGCAGTAAAATATTTGCGGAAATTCACAGATTCTTGTAGTTTCTTGTGTTTTCTCTCTGTTTCTGTGTTTTAGTGTAACAACCTCAAAATAATTTCAAGCAATATATATATTTGTTTAACTCTTACATAAAGGGCAAATGGAGCAATTTTTTTTTTTTTAGTTAAATTCACCAAAATTTCTAACGAAATTTCGGCAGAGTCTCCCCTATACCGGGAGATCCCAAGTTATCAACAATTTATCCTGCACACAATTATAATCACATCCCACCCATAATCACATCCATGATTGGTACATTCAATCATTTTATTCATTCGAGAATATACTTAGGACAAATCTTCATTCTCAATCTCCATCTCATATCACATGCATAAATTATTAATTAAGAGGACCATCCAAGCACTTGAAATATCATATATATAAGCACAACACAATTTAGCGTTCGGAACATAAGCTATTACGCTATAATTTTTCCAAGTATAGATTAATACATTAATATTCCAAAACATAATAATATAAGGAGTATACTATTCTATTCGGGTTACATGTTTGCTGCATAACAAAATTACATGAAAATCTCTAAGTTCCTAACTTATACAAAAGGGATAAGGAACCTAAATTCTACTCCTGACGTGAATGGGAGGGACCTACAAAACATAAAGTTTCCATATAATTAAAAATAACTAAAATACAAACAATTCACGGAAGAAATTTATACAACACATCTACCTACTTAAGTCATATGCAATTTCAATACACCACCACCATCCTTTTTGAGGATTATCCAGTTTATTTCCTTTAACTACTTCTCCCCACATTAAGAAGACTATACCGGCACTAACGACCTCTATTAGTGTCTTTAGTTGTCCATCTTGGGGTCAACTAATCGGATTCATGAAAATGCCGACACTAACACGACCGTTGGTGTCATTAAATTTTTTTTTTTTTTTCGAAATAGTTAATCACTGTTCTATGCTACTTTGGGAGGTCCTCGGGTATGCCGATGTCAAGGATTCTTGACATCATTAGCTTTCACCTCGGAAAGCTAATCAAGTCTATAAGTTTTGCCGATATCGACGACACCCGCCGATATCATTAACTATTATGAATCCGAATAGTTAATCAAGTTTACAAATTTTGCCGATATCGACGTCACCCGCCGATATCATTAACTATTCTGAATCCGAATAGTTAATCAAGTTTATAAATTTTGCCGATATCGACGTCACCCGCCGATATCATTAACTATTCTGAACCTGAATAGTTAATCAAGTTTTTATAAATTTCTCCTCCCACGTACCGGTAATGCCGATGTTAACCAGCTTGGTTAACATCATTAACCTCCCATATCGGGACAAAGCTAATCAAATTCGAGAAACAATCATTGTTAAAATTCATTGTTACTCGTTCATTTCCCCAAAAGGACCTATAATTTAAATTTAGTCCTCATTTCTATTTTCCCACCATTTCACCTTTCCTTTCCCCCTTTCTTTTCCTCATCAATACGCACCAAATTTTTATAGTTCAATAGTTAGTTAAAATAATTATTAACAAGAAGAGATATAGGTACCGAGTACCTACCATTGTAGATGCTCGACTTGCGTTCCCCTGTTGTTGTTGTACTCCTCCCGCGGTTCCTCCCCGAAACCACAAACACCCATCATTATTTCATATTAGTCCACATATCACAACACAACAACAATGGGAATAATATTCATTTCTCTTTTACCAATCTTTTCTTTCTCACTTACATTCCTCATTATTATCCTTTCACATTTTCGGCCCATTTGTAGTCCAAGTGGACATCATGAATTCAATTTTTTGATCACAGTTTATTCCTTTTTTTTTTTTTTTTTTAGATCAAGACACACTTTATGAAGGGCGAGAAAACAAATTCTACCCTTGATACGGCTAAATTTTGCCGTTTATCGACTTGGCCGAAACTGCCAACAGGGGTGGCAGCTTGACCTCTCCTCAGATTTTCATTTGTATCCGGAGTTCTAGGACTCCAAATTAGGCGGGGTCGGACTCGTTGGAAAGCTAACACTCCCAGCTACAACTTCTATGAATGGACCCTCCCTAGATTCTATCATCTTCAGGTCCAAATTCCCTTAGGAACCAGGGCAACAAATCTGCCCTGTTTTGTCAATGGAGAAGGTACCTACAATTTTTATTTCCAATCCTTTTTCCCCATCAATTTCAGCCATGTTTTCACCTTACCTGGAACGTAGGTTCCTCTCCCTTATAAGTTACAATTTGTAACTACACTATAACAACACACCTAATTAATTAACAGGGGAGTCATACGTTCTCCTCTGTTTTTTTTTCCTTCCCCTCCAGTGGCCGGTCCTTTAAAATCAGTTCCTTCTCTCTTTTTTTTTTTTTTTTTTACATATATATATATGCACACTCAATCACCACATTTCCTTATTATTCACCTCCTGAAACCTGTTTTAATTTTGCAATAAGGAAAACAATGCAACTATCACAATTTCCTTTCTTTCCTAACAATCTCATGGCCGGCCACTATTTCCCCATGGTCTTTGGTTTTCTTGAAATCTTCTTTGCATAATTCCATCCTTTTTAGGCAACCTATGCTGCTCAACTCATTTAGTTCTAATTAATTCTACATTTCCCCAAATTTTACTCAAAGACCCTAATCTTTCAAACTTCAAATTAATGCACAATTCTTGCATGAATTTAATTTGGCTTTCCCAATTGGTTTAGAACTTCATACCTGGAGGAAATTTAGGTTTGATTTCTGATTTGATTAAAGTTTCCTAACCCCTTTCTTCTCTACAAGCAGCCGGCCTCCCACTCCCTCTTCTCTTAGAAATTCTATCACTTTTTCTTCTTGCAAATCTCCTGCCCCGGTTTGTCTCCCCACGTAGAAAATCTAAGGTTTGTGTAGGTATAGAAATTTAGGTGTTTTCTCTTAAGCTTGGTGAAGGAAAATCTGAAAATTTTCCCTCCCCTTTCCTTTTGTTCCCGGTCATGAATGAGAGAAGGGATGGGTATTTATAGTCCCATCTCTTCTTAATTCATTTTGGTCCCATCTTTCTCCCTTTTTCTTATTTTAGCCCCTTCTATTTTTCTATTTTTTTTAATTATTAGAAACTCCCCCCCTCTTTTTTTTTTTTTTTTTTTTTTTTTTTGCATACTTTATTCTCAGGCTTCACATTTAGACTAACATGCGTCAATTCTTGTACAGACAGAGAAAGGAAATAAGCATACCTGGTTCTGAAGAAAGTGGAGCCTATGGTGGTGGTGGCTTACTCTGTTGTTTCCTTCGTTCTGGAAAAGAAAGAGCAGATGGTGGCTCAACTCCTCTGTTGGTGTTGCGTTTTCTGCCCGTCCTCGGTTCCTCTGTTAGTTTCGCCTCCTCTCTGTTTCTCTCTTATCCTGCTCACTCCCTCTGTCTCTCTCTTCTTTACACTCTCTTCCCACTGTTTTTTTGTTTCTGCTGTCTCGTTCTCCCCTCTCTTCTCTTTTTTCTCCCCCCTGTCTCGTACCTCCTTCCCCCTAGTCTCGTCCTTTTTCTCTCCTTTTATAGCCAAAACTGCATGCCTTTTTTTTTTATAATGAAAACGTTCGGGACCATTATTGCAGTGGTAAGGGTAGAGAGATAGTAGCTGTGAAATGTTCCCCATAATCAGCGGCATTTGTTGCTGAAACGGTTCCTGTTTGCTGAATCGGTGAATAGTGCCTCTGTAACGGCACCGTTTTGCCACTTTTAAATGATATTTCTGATTTGGTCCTTGGATATTTTTACAATTTTGTAATCAAGCTCCCCGGAAAAGTTGTAAATGGATCCCTTGATTGTAGCGCCTTTTCCGGTTTGTCCTTGGTTTCGGATTGTTTCAATTAAGTCCCTAATTGGCCATCAAACTTTAATAATTATGCAATTAAGTCCTTGATTTGACCAAATTAACTCTTCAAAATTATAATTGGACCCCGTAACTTTAATTTCCTCCAATAAAAGCCTAAATTGACTTAAAAATCAATTTTTCTTACAATCCAACCCTCCATAAATTCAATTAAACCTTAGATAAAATTTAAATGAGTTCATAAACATCCGATTTTAGACTTTTCTTCCTCAACTTGAATTTTCTTTGTCAACAAGGCTTCCATCAGTGAAAAAATATACTGTCCAGTTTCAACCTTTTTGCATTTTTGAACCTCCTCAACCAATTTTGGCCTTTTTTCAGCATTCCAGCATCCTTTTCTCGCTGCAATTATTTTTTTTGTATTTTTTTTATTTTTGTGTGGGAACCCAAAAATGGGTAACAACATGTACCTTTGGTACAACGATATGGATCAATTAATTATGATAATATTTGAATGAACAAAAAAAAATGATGGATAATTTTGGATCAAAGGGTTAAATTGAGAAGAAAAATTAAATTCACCAAATAATTAAAAGAAGAAACCACTAAAAGAATGAGTAATAATTTTTTAAAAAAAATATCTAAGGATGAAAATGAAAACAATTAAAAGAATACAGAAGGGCAAGAAAAAACTTAAGAAACAAAAAAAAACCAGGATAAAATTGAAAAAAAATAAAAAAAACTACAAAAAAACTAACGACAAAAATTATAAATAAAAAGAACATTGACCGTCAGTGAAATAACCGCAACTAAGATACTACCCTGAAATCTTAAATGGCTAGTGCGAATTTTAGTGGAGAAAAGAGGGAAAACAAATTGTGAATCTAATGAGACAGAGAAATGAGGTTCTTAACCGGCAAATTCGGCCACTTTAGTACTATAACCGCCAAAATTGCTTATACCCCCCCCCTTGAATTTAAGGATTATTTCAAAGAGACCCTACATTTTGCATCCTCGGGAATTAATTATGTTCCATGTCAAAGAATCATCTCAACCCAATAGCTTAAGCTGTTAGGTGAGGTATCACGATATGATTTATATTATTCTCTAACATAGGTATTATTTATTTACTTTTCACTTGGTCTTGATAAATTTCAGTTTGACTATGCATTCCTCGAATTCTAGTGAAAAGGATTATGCATGAATAGAAGTATCCTTCAAAATATTACAGGAAAAAAGAAATTGCGCAGAGCAAGTTATTATTTAATATCGAATTTGATTGATAACCAATCAATACATATAAAAAATAAAAAATAAATACAAATAAATGTTATTATTACAACAAGAACAGCATCGATCCTAGACGAAAATGTGAGAATTAATTCGAAGACAAAGATCCACTGATGTCCACAAACTAGAAGGTCACTAACATGCATGGAATAGAATTTATCAGACGTGGAAACCTAACTTGCTGCAACAAAGTTTGACTTCAGCGTTTGGTGCTATTCTGATGTGGTTTCAAGTAGGTCTTGATCATACGAAAAGGGCTCCTGCATTGTTAATAAATTAGTTTGTTAAGCATGAAAAATGAATACAATAAAATTAGTAGTTATGGAAGAAGATATACAATAATACCTTATTATATTTCATGCCAATATATGTTTAATCAATTCTCGACTTCTTACGGCTACGAGCTGATGCCTCCTCCATTCGAGATTTTGATTTTCTGTTATTGCAATCATTTGTGTTATGAGAAATGTTGAGAGGTTTTTTTTATAATAATAAGAGGCGATGAAAAGAGGCCTTACATGTTATCGTTGAGTTGAGTACTTTCGTCCTTCTTCAGAAATTGCTTAAACCACTTCACAGAATTTTTGGCATATCGTTTCAAGTTGTTTTCGTAGTCAATGTAGAAGAGACCAAACATTGAACCATAACCGGATCCCCATTCAAAATCATCCAAGAAAGACCAAGCAAAAAACCCCTTGACATCGACACCATGGTCACTGCAAAAGTCAAGTTTTTAGAGCAGATCGGACTGAGAAAGAAAAAACTAGGACTGTTTGAAAAAAGGAAGCGAGAACATGAATTTGGAAAGAGCAAACTCACTTGATAGATTTCAGAACATTGCGGAAAATGTCTTTATAATATTGCTCTCTTATGGCATCATTGAGGGCTTCCTCTAATGACGAGGAATTCACGTCATCAACTCCTAATTAAAAAAACCAACAAATCAGTAAATCAGAGCTTCTTGACAACTATAACCATAAACACACGAGGGTTGTTAACTCTGTTCTTACCATTTTCAGTGATATATATTGTTGGATTTTCATACGCGTCCTTTATGTAATTCAAGAGATGACGAATACCTTCGGGATAAATATAAAGCCAACTTGAACCCGCCTGCGAGTTTGATTTATATATCTCAATACCAAGGGGAAAAACAGAAAGATTCTACATATCAATTACTAATTTGTTGAAACAAGAATGAAGAATCACATTCACCTGTGGGCCTATTGGGATTCCATTTCTCTCCCCTGTACGTAAAATAATATATATCAACATAAGTGAGAAAGTACTGTAGAGTTTTAGACCTTGTATTCTTCTTACTCTGAGAGTTTTTTATCATTTAATTAACAAGTAAATAAATATTTCACCTGGCCAGTTAACACGAGCATCTTCCATAAACCCAATATTTTTATAGTCAACATCCTCAACATTCTGAGCATAGTATGTCGTGTAGTAATTGACCCCAATAAAGTCATAAGATCCTCTCAGCATCTTGGATTCCTCCTCACTGAATCTAGGCAATCTTCCTCCAACGTAGTCGTGCATATTCTGTGGATAGTCACCTTTAGTTAGAGGATCCATGTACCTGCCAAAAACATAGAATTTAAGATCCTGGTTTCTTCTCCATAGAATTTAAGAATCCAAATTAATTAATGTTTGAAATTATTATATTATCCAAATCAGCTAGCAAAATGCTTACCATCCAAGCATAAAATCAAGGCTTCGTTTGGTTGCCATCCGATCACTTTCACTAGTTGAGTAAGGTTCAAACCAATGAGAAACGAGGGTTATCCCAATTTTACCTCCTTGACACGTCTGACGAGATTTTGTCAATGATAAAATTAGCACGGCCACACAGGAAACTTTGGTGAAATATGTTATGAAACGAACCACAAATTAATTATAGCTTTAGCTTTTGCAAACCTGATACTTTTCCTTGTATACTTTCACAGCCGTTGCATGAGCAAGCAATAGATGATGGGTTACAATGTAAACCTCGGTGGCGCCAGAGATTTTGGGTTGGCCTGGATAATTCTCCAAAGTCGAAATTCTGCCGGGTGCCAATGTGCCCGTGTCATAGCCATTGACGCTAAACATAAAAGGCTCATTTAAAGTGATCCAGTGCTTCACTCGGTCTCCAAATCTTTGGAAGCAAAGCTCCACGAAGTCTCGAAATCGATTCTATATGAGTTTTGAAATTATTAGATTGAAGCATGGAGGATTTAAATTAAAGTGAGATGTTTATATAATATGAATATAATTACTTACAAAATATTAGGGCTCAAGAAACCACCATATTTGTCCTCAATTGCTTGTGGAGTGTCCCAATGAAAGAGAGTTACATAAGGCTGTATACCTGTACATTTAAAAGCAAAATTAATATGAGAAAACTAAAGTGCATGTGAAACGTTTTGTATGAGAGTTTGGAAAATGCTTTTCAAATTTTCGAAATTCAAGCAAAGTAAGATTGCCCCTGCATTTACCATGGCCACTTCAAGATTCTTATTTTTAGTCGGTAACATTATTACGAAACACAGTCATGGAGGAAAAGGAAAGGGTTATAACCATTTTTTATGAGCTCATCGATGAGATTGTTGTAAAACTGGATCCCTTCTTCGTTTATTCCAGCACTTAGTCTGCCATCTGATGAATTCAATTCGATTATTGAAAAATCAAAGTAAGGAAAAATGTGGGACTTCGAAATTCGAGACGCGTCCCATCCTCGTGAATTAAAAAGGAATAAGATGTAGGGTAAAAAACAAAAGAAAACACTTACGTGGTAATACCCTAGACCAAGAAATAGAGAATCTGAAAGCATCCATTCCCATTCCCCTCATTCTTTGCACATCTTCCTATAACATTTTGTGTGTAAAATATATCAACAAGTGTAATGGTGATCAGATCCACAAAAGGCAACTAAAAGAAAAATAAGATGAACATCGTACCTTATAGCGATTATAGAAATCAACTGCCACCTTTGCATTGCTATGGTCACTTATCCTCTCTGCAATTTTTCAGAATTTGTTCTTAGATTCCTTTGAATTTGATAAAAATCATATTTACATCTTTAATTTGCACGCACTTTCTCCCCCCTAACCCCAAAAGTCACCTTCTTTCTTTCCTTTTTCTCTCTTCTTTTGGATTTAATAGACAAATTAATACACTATGGTTTTAGGCAGGCCATCAACATGCTGGCAGGTGACTCCTTGAGAGATTTATATTCGTTGTTTTAGTTAGGAAAGCATTGTAACGAACTCCTGCATTGAATAAAGAGATACCTGGATGCTCCTCGATGAAGGTGTCCCATATATTCGCCCTTTGCCTCTCCCGTTTGTTTCACCTTCAAACTGCATATAATTTAAACGTTATCGGAGACCAAACAGAGAGAAAAATTACAGAGGAAAGGTGTATTAAAAGGTTTCTCCTGCTTTCTTAAGAAAACAACGTGAATCTACAGCAATACATTCTGCAAGGGCTTCCGGTTATTATATAGCAATACAAGTTGCTTAAATTGGATACATTAAATAGCCTAATTCTCGCCTGATTTACTTCCATAATCGCCCAACGTCTCTTTCTAGTTTCTGTCTTGTTCTCCAACGTAACCTTCCTTGTTGCTGCAGTTGATTTGTTTCTATAATCAACCAATGTCTCAACGTCTCTTTCTGTTTCTGTTTTGTTACCATTAATATCCTCCCTCAAACTAGGCCGGGGTCGGAGGCATAGTTTGTTCTTGAAGTAAGCCAACGTAGTTTTTGACATAGGTTTTGTGAAGATGTCAGCTATTTGGTCATGAGTGGAGATGTGTTGAGTAATGAGAAGTCCAAGGGCAACACGTTCACGTACAAAATGGTAATCCAACTCAATGTGTTTGCTACGAGCATGAAACACAGGATTGACAGTCATGTGCAACGCACTGAGATTATCACAGTAGAGGATTGGCGGAGAAGTATGTGAGATGCGAAGATCTTGTAGGATGAAGGTGAGCCATGTAAGCTCGGCCGTTGTGTGTGCCATAGCTCGTATTCGGCTTCGATCTGGAATGAGAGACAGTGGGTTGTTTCTTTGCACACCATGAAATGAGATTGCTGCCAAGGAATGTGCAGTATCCGGTTGTGGAGCGTCTTGTTGTAGAGCAACCCGCCCAATCTGCATCGGAGAAGGCACAAAGATCAAGTGTAGAGTGGGAAGTAAAATTTAAACCAAGTATCAATCGTGCCTTTTATATATCTTAAGATGCGATGAACCATTTTGAAGTGTATGACAGTTGGTGCGTGCATGAATTGGGAGACAAAATTAACACTGTATGAAATATCAGGTCTGGTGAGTGTTAGATATTGTAAGGCTCCAACAAGCCCACGAAAAACCCGTGGATCTTGCAGGAATATATCGCTTGCCTAGCCTTAGTCTTGGCTTCAAGTGGTGTGCTCATTGGTTTGCAATCCACCATACCACTCGCTCAAGGATCGTCAACGCATAATGTGATTGAGAGAGGTGAAGTCCTTCAGGTGTTTGAGTGATTTCAATACCTAAAAAATGATGAATTGGGCCTAGATCTTTCATTGCAAATTCAGAACTCAGCAATTGAATAAGGTTTGTAACCAGAGGAGCAGAGGATCCTGTGAGGAGTATATCATCAACATAAAGAAGAAGAATTAATGTATCAGAGTTAGAGTGAAAAATAAAAAGAGATGGATCGGCAAGACTACAAAAGAAACCATATTGAAGAAGAAATATACTAAACCGATCAAACCAAGCACGAGGTGCTTGTTTGAGACCATAAAGAGCCTTTCTTAGCTTGCACACATGAGATGGGTATTGTGGATCGACTGTTCCTGGTGGTTGTTCCATGTATATATCTTCTGATACAAAACCATGTAGGAAAGCATTTTTAACATCAAGTTGTCGTATGGACCATTTATGAACTAGTGCTATGGAGATAACCATGTGAATAGTTCCTGGTTTAATAACTGGAGAATAGGTCTCAGTATAGTCCAATCCATCAATTTGGTGATACCCTTTTGCTATTAACCGAGCTTTTAAGCGATCTAGTGAACCATCGGGTTTGAGTTTTGTTTTGAGTACCCATTTAGAGCCAATAACATGCATGGCTTTTGAGCGGGAACAAGCTCCCAAGTATGATTTCTATGAAGAGCTTCTAGTTCCTCTTCCATTGCAGCTTTCCGACCCAGGGTGAGCTAAAGCAGACCGAAAGTTAGAAGGCTCACGTGGGATGGTTGTAGAGGACTTCAAGGATGTTAACGCATATTTTGGATTTGGCTTAAGGATCCCTCTTTGTGATCTTGTTACCATGGTATGTGAGAGAGGAGGATCACATGGAGAATGCACAAGCTGCGTGTCTGATTCCAATAAAGCAGAATTGGATGGTGAGGGAGATAGCTGTTGCAATTGTGTGTCATCTTCATTATCAGATTCTACTAGTTGTATTTCAAGTGTGTTATCATCATTAAGATGTTGCTCTGTAGTTGCAGAAGTAAAAACAGACGGGTTGTTGGAGGTGTTGTCAGTGATATGAGGCAGTGATGTAGACTCTGACTGAGAGGGGGAAGGTGGAGTTCTACCATTTCATTTTCATTGTTATGTTCAACCAATGTGTTCCGGTCACATTATTAGCACTAACATGTTGTTCTGCAATTGTATTAGTGATAGCATTATCATCATGTAAATGAAGAGAAGATGATAGGGTATGTGGTAATGAGCTTAAGCATGGTGGAGTAGACATCACAGGTTGTATGTTTGCGACAGACTTGGACATAGCAGGTGGTAACCATGAATCAAAGATGCTCATAGCATGTGTTGGGGATGAGGTTATGTAATTCTGAAGTTTTTCCTTATAAGGAAAAGATGACTCATCGAAGACTACATGACGGGAAATAAGCATTTTTTTACTAGGAGGATGAAAGCATTTGTATCCTTTATGTTTGTCACTATATCCTACAAAAACGCATAGAACCTGTTTTAGGGTCAAATTTGTTCTGTTTTGTATCCCGGGTGTAGGGAAAACATTTGGACCCAAAGACTCTAAGGGATGAGTATGTAGGATGATTACCATGCAACATGAAATATGGTGATTCAAAGTTAAGTGCTGATGAGGGCAATCTATTCATAAGATAAACAGCAGTAGTGAAAGCTTCAACCCATAGAAATAAAGGAGCATTACTATGAAAAAGCATAGTCATACCTAGTTCCCGTATTACTCGATGTCCGCGTTCTACTATACCTGTTTGTTCCGGTGTATAAGGACATGATATCTCGATGAATCACTCCTGTTGAGAGAAAGTGTGATGATAGTTTGGAATTTATAAATTCGCCTCCTCCATCGAGTGAAAGACCTTGATATGTTTGTTAAATTGCCTAGTAACATAATGTTCAAAAGCAAGATAAGCATCTCGCAAAATCGCACTTGTGTAGTAAAGGGATTATCCAAGTATATTTAGAAAAATCATCGACTAAACAAGCATAATATCCGAATTTTCCTATTGATAAAACAGGAGCGGTGTCCCCATAAGTCACAATGAATTTTTTCAAAAATACCGAGAACTTGAGTGTTCGGAACCAAAAAAAAGGTAATCGACTAAGTTTTCCAAATTGACAACTATCACAAACATGTTCATGCTTTATAGTTCCTTTAACATCTATCAAGCTTTTATTGTGCAATAATTGTAAAGCGAGAGGTGCGGATGTCCTAAACGCCGATGCCAAATATCTGCTGGTCCCGATCTCGAATCGATTGGAGAAGTAGAGCTCAGGCATGGTGGAAAGAGTATAGAGATCACCCTTGCGCCATCCTGTGATCACGGGTTGTCCTGTCTGTCGTTCCTTAATACAGAAATCAACATTAGAGAATTCACAATTAACGGGAAATTGGGATGTTAATTGACTTATAGAGAGTAAATTCTTTTTTTAAGTCTGGGACTAACAATACATCATCAAGTGGCAAGATTTTATTTTTTTGTTTAATGGATGAGTCTCCAATACCATGTATTGGTATGGAGGAACCATCACCAATAAGAACTGAGTCGAAACCATAGTGATTGCGAATATTTTTTAACATACCTGGATTACTCCGTCATGTGGTTGGAAGCTCCCGTATCTGAGATCCATTCTGTTTCAGTAACGGTATTGTCCAAGGTGAGAGCTGCAAGAGCTTGTGGTATGTCTTCATGTTGATTTGGTCGCTTTGGAACCCACCAGCATATTTTTGCAATATGCCCTGCTACCCCACAATACTGGCAGGTTTCTTCTCGGTACAACTCACGTTCTGCAGGAGTCATGCGTTGTTCTCCAAATGGAGGGGGTCGTTTTTGTTTAGAGTCTGAGGTGGGTCTAGCAGTGTAGGTACGTACCTTATCTTTAGGTTGTTGTGCATAGAAACCTCTCCCAATAGATATGAAGCTTTGTTTGTTGCCATGGTTTCTTGAAGAATGTTGTTGAGAACGTTGATGTCTTTGCCCATAAAATGCTAGTTGTGGAGTGAATGAATTAGTTGTCTGGTTGGAGAACCAATTTCGTCTTTGATCTAGACTCTGTAATTGAGAGACCAACTCGAGTAAGAAGGTCTTGGTGGTTTCAAAGCATTGTGGTAGTGAAGGTTTCATATTGAGGGCCAAGGCTTGTGAGGAGACAAAAGACTTTTTCTTTGTCTCGGAATTGGTTTCCCCAATAGCTGTAAGGCTGTCACATAATCCTTTGAAGGTTCGGATATGTTCTCCAATGGTTTTGTCATCTTCTTTGCGGAAATAAGTAACTTGTTGTCTGAGGGAGAATTCTCGTTCTTGGGCGTCTTCTCGCATACTCATTTTTTAGAGCATTCCGAGCAAAAGGCTGTATCTAAGCCTACAGCAAGGCCTAATGTTTCTTCTGAAAGTGTCCCGATCAGCCAACCACGAAGGAGTCGGTCTGACTTTCTCCAGACAATGTATTCTTCAGATAGTTTTGGTGAAGAGTCTGTGGTGGTGGTAGAATCTGGTACAATATATTTGTCAGGGGCTGTGTTTTCAATGGTGAGATGCTCAACCAAGTCTTGACTCTCGCAAGAGATAAGGCTTGTTCTCTCCATAATGGATAATTTGTAGGAGTGAGTTTGAGGGTAATAAAGTTACCAACATTGAGTGACAGAGTTGACATGTTGTGTGGTTCTCGCTAGGATTGCTGTATGTTCACAACAAGCTCGATACCAAGAGAAAAATTACAGAGGAAAGGTGTATTAAAGGTTTCTCTCGTTTCTTAAGAAAACAACGTGAATCTACAGCAATACATTCTGCAAGGGCTGCTGGTTATTATATAGCAATACAAGTTGCTTAAATTGGATACATTAAATAGCCTAATTCTCAGCTGATTTACTTCCATAATCAGCCAACGTCTCTTTCTGTTTTTGTCTTGTTCTCCAACGTAACCTTCCTTGTTGCTGCAGTTGATTTGTTTCTATAATCAACCAATGTCTCAACGTCTCTTTCTGTTTCTGTTTTGTTACCATTAATACAAACAATTGAGGCGTTTCTCTCTTCCACCAGAGTACTTGAAGCAATGTTGTACCTGGTAAGCTGACGAAGAAGATCCAAAAACGAAACCATCTGGGAAAGAATTACGACTCAACTGGGCAATACTTCCCATGATATACACTAAGTCTTTGTTGAACAGCCTTGCAGAAGAGCAATAAAAGCTTGAGCAGCACTAAAGATTGTTGGGTGATCAGAATAAAGAATGTATAGTGAGATAGCAGTGAAAAATAAATAAATGAACGTATGAAGCATGGATTTTGTAAGAACATCGACATGCCAGAGCCTATTTATAGGCATCATTTTGAAAGGTTATTCTCAACAACCAAGGATAATTGTGGTCAATTATTATTATTTGTTTCAATTGACCGATCAATGAAAATTCAATTTGGAACTTCTAATTGGATAAGGATATTTGTCATTTGAGGAATTCATGGTGTTCAAACAAGCTCCAAACTTAAGATTCCGTGCTCTAATTGCACTGTGAAGCCTAGCAATTGTACTTGAAGCTTGCTGAGAAAATTCAGCTACCGGATCGTCAACACAAGAATTTTCAACGACTTTAATTTTCTGTCTGATGGCAATGAAGCCAAGCGAAAGTTGACGGGTTTCCCAGCCCAAGAAGAGTTTTTAAATGATATGTTGACCTTTCGCATTCAGACATGAAGGATATTCCGAGCTACAAAAAAACGTACCAATCACGTGCTAGAAATTTTGCATGAAACAAGTTTTGTTTCTGTAGCGCTGAATCGGCCAAGTCAGCTTCAATACATGATCTTTAATAGCCTAGGAAGTAACCAATTGCGATCAATCTCAGTCGAGCCTTTATTTAATCCCAAACGGCAGCCTATCTCTACAATCTTTCAAGAAATGTTTGAAGCGATCGCTTGAGTCATCAACACCGATTGTTTGGCTTTGAAGCCCATCAGCAAAATATCAGCCTGATTCATTTTTGCTGTCAATTTAATTTTCCAAGAAAGTTTATCCGCGCGAAAACTTCAACTTGATTCAGGAGAAAGAAACTGCGTTTGCTTCTATCGGAATTCAAACATCCTCTTAAATATAACAGACCGTAACAGTGGCGTTATTAGATTACCATTTTATCATACTATCCCCCATTATCTAGGCACGATTAAACACAGAATACAAATCACACTACAGTATAGTGCCTCAATTCACGTAATTATTGTCATTGTACTTCATTATTGAGATTTCCGAACATTTACAAGATGCTTATAGACCTCTTTTTTTTGGTTGAAAAGGTTCAAGTACAGGCTGCAATTCTGCTACCATACATTACTCCCATATACAGGATTATAAATAGGGTATTATAAATATATAGGTGTATCTTTAATTTATTTCTTTATAGTAATCAAACAGAATTAAATTAAAAGCACAGTCAAAAGGAAAGATAATGACCAGAGCACAAAACTTACAACATAAGTATCTAAAAAGAGGAGCAAAAAAATAGAAATCAAACTAATTAGTCTAGTTCAAGATGCATTCAAGACTTCTAGTCTGATCAAGAACACAATGTAACTAAAAAGTTTCTAACTACAGAATTTCAACTATAAAAATACCAAACGTTGAATGGTAAGATAAAAATCCTCCCAATTATAGACCTTGGACTCGAAGATAACAAATTTACGAACTAGCTAGAATAGATCAATAAAGATGTTTGCATGAAAGAATAATATCGAAAAACACACAGTGCCTCTCATCTGACCTGTACCATTCTTGAAAGATTTTGTTTGGAAGGTCCCTAGATGATAACTTCTAACTACAAGACAATACATAAGATCTACCCAACAAAATTCCACGAAATGGTACAAGGTGATTGAATGATGAGTTATGCACTGATCTCCAAAATCTCTCTATTAAAAAGGAAAACAGCATATCATAATTAACAATCCTCTCAGCTAAAAAACCCCCTAGCGTTGAGACTAGCATTAAGCAGGAGCCATATGAGACACATCAATTTTAGGAGGTGCAAAACTACACCAAACAGGAAAAAAACAAAAAGAAGGAGCCCTAAGGCTCAGACATGCTATCTAAATTTACAACACTGAATAGTGTTGCAGACTATCAAATTTACATGCCTTACTATCTTCACCTCCAGAAAAACTAAACCACGCTCCACCCTGTCCATTTCCGCGTGAGCTCGCGGACCTCAGATTCCTCTATCCGGTCAAGCTCACCGAATTATCAATCTAGGCCTCTATACCCATTGCTTGGCTACTTCAATTGCTGCGGAGAAGATTAAACAGACCAAGAAGCTAGAATTATGAGAGAACTGGAGTACCCTAGCCAAGAATGGATCCAAGACCAAATGTTCAAATAGTCATCACCCCTACCTTGAACCCAATCCTTGAGATTAAGTCGAATGGCTATGCTTTCTCTTGTGGAGGAAGTCAAAACAATGCCATGCCATTGGAGAAAGAGAAACTGGCTCACACAGAAGCCCATTCGTACGGCCGTGCAAAAATGGTGATCGGCAAATATGTCTCCAAAGTGCGTTGGAAAAAGGGTATGGATTTAATCATAAAGTATGATTTATAAGATTAGAGTGCACTTAACCTAGTATTGTGTAGTGGAATCTAGAAAACCTAATGGTCTGCGAGAGTCAGGTAAAGTTGGTTGTGCAAGAGAAGATATCACGCCTAGCGCACCCTCTAAAGGTAAGCTCCATTGTTATTTGATTGTTATTCTAAGTCGCATTTTTGTTCATTAGTCTATTTAAGGTTACATGTAGATCTCCTTCTATGAAACAAAGTCTCTACCTTAACAGGGTTAAATCTTAGCCAGATTCTATTGGATATTTTGTATTTTGATCAAACCACACTAATAGATAATCCCTTGGCAGTTTCACCCAAACATCATTTTATATTTTGAAATCATGATAAATATGATTTTTATCTCTCTATAAAATAACATGAAAAACTTTTGAGATTTGGCCGTGTACTACAAGACAAAATAGTTTTTTTTTAATTTTTATGGAAAAGAGAAAATTAATTTGAATTTTTTTATTTTCAATTTGTTTTTATAAAACATTTGAGAGAAAACAAGATGTTTCTATTAACAAAGTCGAAGCACGATGTTATGCAAAATAGTTGGAAAAACATGCAAAGGCCCACATATATTTTTCAAATGCCCTTTGGAATTATTGAAGAATTTTCTCTTTTTAAAAAAAAAATATATATTTTCAACTCTGCTATTCAGTACCATGACTCTATATTGGATTAGACCGGCTCGGTCATCAGACTCAGGAGCAAGCAGTCCAAACTGACTGAGTCAGTTGGAGTGGCCAGCGGCTCAACAACCTTTCTCTCTTTTTTAGGTTGGGCTGATTCAATGTCTAAGACTTATTTAAAGCAGTTCAACCATTATTCAGTGTGGCATTTTTTCATGCATCTGCAGAAATGTATTGTGCGTACAAATGACTGTAATGAGAGGGGTTTGGAGAAGAAAGGAAGAGAAAGCTTTAACCATGGAGAAAAAGTTGTTGGCTAACAATTGGTGGAGGAAGTCTAGAGAGTGGTTGAGTGGTAGTACCAGCGGAGAAAGAGGAAAGGTTGACAAAAAACCAACACTTACTGAAAAATTTATTTCACAACTTTGACCTCTTATTTCCTTATGCTCAATGCCTAAATTCCCCCTATTTATAGAGAGTGGAAGAGAACTTTTGTTTTATTGAGGACAAATCTTGTCTTTGCTGATTCAGCGAAAAAAGATCCCAACCCGTTGGATCGTGTCATAAGGGCTTGTAAAGAATTCCTCCAGAAGAAGCTAGTTGGGTTGGCTCATTCAGAGGCAACATCATGGCGGATGTGAGGGCGATAAGCGGCAAGATTTATACGGGGTACCTGCAAGTTCAATGTCAAGCCATCATTGTGGTGTGGTTTGTTTGATTTGGTTGCGAGATGAAATCTTAAATGCCTACGAAAAGTGGAGCACGGCGTTTTTTGGGCAAGAAAAAAAAAAAAAAAGATGATGACTAGGATGGTTAACTTCGTTTAAGTTTGATTTAGTTCTAATTGAGTTAAAAGGAACTTTAACCTTGCTGAAACTTTTGTTTAAATTAAGTTATTAAGAATAAAATAAATGGAAAGTGTGGTGGCTTGATTTGTGTTTAACCATCAAAAGCAAGAAGAAGCTAATTATGATTTAAATTGAAGAAAATGCTTAGCGTCTTTCCTTAGGCATATTCGCTAGATTATTGGTAAGGAAAATAGAGATGGTAGACATGACGTACATGTGTTAACATTAAATGCATGACTTAATGAAAAAATGGACTAGATTATGGGGGCAAGGAATGAAAACAAGGCAAACCACTTATAAAAGGACCTTGTGACAAATATGGATTCTAAAAGAAGTTGGATGAGCTAAATTGGTAGTAGAAACATGAATAAGTGATGATGATATATGAAACCTTTAGGATATAAGTGTAACAAGTTAATAGTAGGAAGAGTGAGATATTGGTTGTCCAATCCATGTATTAGGAGATCAACAGTGTAGTCACCCAACCAGCTAAAACAGTAAGCACCCAAATGATAAATTTAATATTTGTTTCTTAATAAAGGTTATAGATATGGATGTTATCTTTTAAAAAAAACTAACCGCGCTTAATTTGGAGTTATAGAACTCTAGATAACTTGACTAAAAATGGAAGACGGGTCAAATTTAGTTCTTATCTGTGGACATATTGTGTTGAGTGCTATATATAACGGATAATTTCCAAGGTCTAAATGCGAAGTCGGCTTTCATTCTTCAATAAAGTTGTAGAACCGTGTCTTTTACTCTTTTTCTCCAAGGTGTTGAAGCCACATTTAAAACACTAAGTCTATAACTTTACTTATGAATAAGATGGTAAACAATGCTCTCCAAAAAAAGCTGACATAAGGAGTGTAATGATGTAGTTGAAGGAAAATAGAATAAAAATAAAATTAAAGATGGCAACTGAGTTCTATGGAATGAGATTGCAATAGTATAAGAATGCGCGGTGTGATAAGAACCTAAGGGTATTCATTGTATCTCTTAATTCTTAAACAGAAGAGATACCTCGAGTAGGGTCATCGGTAATTGAAGGGACTAGGTCGGTTGGGGAAACAAATAGGTGCATCGCACCTTATCTTTTCAATATGTGTAAACTTATTGATAAATGTTGCTAATTTTTGACCCATGTTTTGATAAATTTTCAGAAAAATCCATATACTTAGCATCATTAGAAAATCCAAAAATACATTTTAATACATTTGCATCGTTTTTAGCATTTTTAGCGTCGTCTCAAAGAATTTAAATTTTCAAAGACATTTGGAACGTGTTCAAC